>JANHFO010008233.1:0-11671 GCA_032468095.1 Pareas carinatus | reverse complement strand
AAATGCTACAATCGAAATATTTCAGAAACTGCTATTATTCTTTAGGGGGATGAAAGAGCATTTACAATAATGAGGGGTTAAGAATAAATCAATAAATGCAAGAGAGAAAACAGGGAAAACAAACACATTTTTAACAGTGCATAACTACTACTACATAAAGACGACAGTTCCAGCCAGCTAACCGTAAGCAAAGGACTTGTAAAATTTCCTTTATGCTTCCAGGTTTACTCAGTTCAACCTCCCCATTTTTTTAGCCTTCTGTGGTTCACACGTGACTGTTTTTTTTTAAAAAAAATTGAGTATGCATTTACAAAGAATTTGAATGAATTTTGTGACATGGAAGCAGATATTTCTGGTGGTCATCATCTGTAGCAGTGGGTGCTTTAAAAGCTTGCAAAATTAAGGGAATTTTTTTCCTTTTCACTTTGCAAAGAGGCTGCTGTACCACAAGCCTCTTCAAAGCAGTCAGAGACTGGCCCATAACTTTGCAACAGAAACAGATAACCTTGTTAGTTTTTCTTCACTGAATAGGCAGAACCGGGAAAAACAAATGGATATGAAGATAAATATACAAGTTCCAGGAAAATGTTGCAGGATCCCATCTGAGTTGATCACTGGGACCACAGGTTGATTCTTCCAAGCTTTTGAGTTCATATAGAACAGCCCAGTGAACATATTCTGGAGAGAGAGAGAAGGTTCATGATAATGGATTCCAGCACAAGTCCAAAAGCTTGGAAGAATCAACTTTTGATTCTGGTGACCAACTCAGATTGGATTCTGCAACCAAGGATTCTGCTAATAAAGAATTAGCTGCACAAGATGTAGTGTTGGCTAGCTGCCTGAATCAGTTCAAAAAAAGATTGGACTGATTTGTGGAAGTTATGGGGATCAATAACTATTAAGAGTTGATGGCAGTGGGACTACCTCTGAAGGCCATCTGCTGGTAGACAAGTGGGCTTCTTTGTGTAGTTGATTCTGTGTGAGATTAGACTGCTGCACTAGATAGACCAAGGATCTGATCCATCAGGGTGCTGCTTATTAGGTCCTTATGTCTGTAGGATATGATCAACAAGTAGCAGTGCACCTAAAAGACAGATAGGGCTTCAGTTGTATTATCGCAGACACCATCTTCACTTGCGAACACCTCTGAGCACCGTTATATTAATGTCGCAAAGAAGCTAAATGTAAAAGGACACGTGGGATCCTTGGTACTCTCTGAATTTGGATGTTTTCTTGCAGACATTTCATTATCCAGCAGTTTAAGATCTTCAGTGCTAAAATACAGTGGGGTTTGCTTTCTATTTATATATACTACCCAGTGCAAATATTCTCTTTTTCCAATGAAAGAACATCGGTGCAAAAATGTTTAAGCAAACTCAAACAGAAAGAACTATGAAAGATTCCCATAGTAAGCACTGAAATTAAAAAGGCAATTTTTTAATAAATGATGAGGCCCACATTTGTCAGTGTTGCTAACTTTGATTACTTTTCTCTGTGCCTTAAATGTATTTTATGGGATTTGCGATGAATTTTGCCAAAGTTTCCAATAAAAGTTTCAACCCACTTTGGAAGCTTGATTAGAATGTCAAAAACATTAGCAGTGTTAACAGAATTTTTAATAAAGCATAATTTTCAGGTGAATTTATTTTTGAGCTATGCAATGCTAAAAAAAATGCTCATATAATTAGAAAATATATTGGAATATATCACACATTAAAAGACAGGATGTCCTCAGAGCACAAGGCTTATGCAATTTGTTTCTTACAGTTGCATAAAAATATTTGAAATTATTTGCTATTTATTTCTGTTATAATTAAATGCCATTTTAAATCAGCTTATAAAAGTTATTGTATTCACTTGGGTGTTGAGGCAAGATTCTTATAAATGTAGCTATTTTTATAAATGTAAGAAGTAGCAATAATAAAGAGAAAAGAGGAAGCCTGATGAAATAGAAAGTTTGGTGTTGAAAGTTGTTAACTATCACATAGTTCATTAATAATTATAACTGATGACTTGACGACAAGCTAGAAAAATTGGTTCCAAAAATAGATCTTAAATAAAAAAATGGTTTCAATATGTGATATGCTAATAATATCAAAATGATAAAATTCCATGGCCAGGCTATCTGAATTGTATACTGAGAATTTATTATAGTTATTTACATCAGTATATAACTTCTGCCATTTATACGTCATTACATTCCTTATTTGTATATCAAATACATCAAACATGTTTAACTATTATGTACAATGTACCAAATTCTTGTTGCACCATACTCCTATCTCAGTTTTTAATATTTGTTCTTTCTCCCTCTTTTCCTTCTTATCCTTTTTTTATCGCTTCGTTTTTCCTCCTTCCTTTCTCTCTCTTCTCTTCCCCCTTTCTCACTCTTTCTCTACTTTCCGCTTTCCATTCTACTTCTCTTCTTTTTCTTTCCCTTCTATTTCTTCTTCCCCCTCTCTTGTTCGTTCCCTATTTCCTTTTTCTTCTTCTGTTTTCTGTCCCTTTTCTCTCTACCTCTTCATCTTTTTCTTTTCCTTTTCCTTTTTTTCTAATTTCGTTTTTCTTTCCTTCTTCTTGTTCTTCATTCTTTCCCCTCCCCTACTCTTCCCCTACTTCCCTTTCTACTTTCTTTTCGAGAGAAGTTTTTTGTTGTGTATATCTCCTTTTTGTATCTCATTTTTTCTTACTTGAGAAAAACTGGTGTTGAACCCTGCCTATACAGTATTATGCAAAGCACTCAAATTCATCTTTATGCCTAATTTAGTTTGTAATGTTTTCACAATCGTCTGGCCTTGAGAAGGACAACAGAGGGGGAAAAAATCATGTCTTCAGCCCTGGATACTCTTCTGATTTCTTAAAATTCATAGGCATTGTTAATCCATTTGTACACAGCATATAACTGGCACTAGGAACACGATCTGTAAAGCTGAAGACTGAATTTCAAGAAGGTGAATTTTTCACGGAATCACCTTCCAAACCAGTGTTTGTCAACCCTGACAACTCTCAGATGTGTGGAATTCTGAGAGTTGAAGTCCACCCACCTTAAAATGGTTGAGGTTGATAAACATTATTCTAAGCATTCTCTACTCCAGAGGTTTTCAACCTTTTTCAAGCTCCGGACCTCAAAACATATCATTGCTAAATGGCGGACCCCATTCCCACAAATTCAACGAATTAATCTACAATTCATGTACATTACTTGAGTTGTCTGCGGATCCCCTGGTGACTTGACTTGTCTGCGGACGCCCTGGCAACTTGGCAACTTGCCCAAGGGGTCCACGAATCACAGGTTGAAAAGCTCTGCTCTACTCTATGGCCCTCGATCAGAGTGGTCAGTTAGAGGAGAGGAAGAAAATGAGTGACATGACTGTTAGGATATATTTGATTAAAGGAAAAGCAAGGAAGCAATCAGGAAGGATGAGATGAGATGAACTCAACTTCATGGGGCCATGAATTTGCTGGATCATCATGAATGAAAGCCAATATTCATGCCCCAGGAAAATGTTGCAGGATTCAAACTGGGCCAGTCACCAGCCTCAGAGATTTTGTCTTCCGAGTTTTCGGGCTGGTACTGAAGTCCATCCTCAGGGAACAGACAGAGAAATTTCTGGAGGATGGACTCCAGCACCAGTCCAGATGCTCGGAAGACAAAACCTTTGGTCCCAGTGACCTACTCAGACTTGATCCTTGCTGGAACATGTTTATGAAATAGGAGAAAATAGGAGAAAATTCCATGTCTACATAGTAAAACTCCTGATTTGTTTTTATCCAGGTATAACTCTCCTTAGGTTTTTAATGAGATGTTTGCAGCTAGCCTAGGTTAAAGAAACAACACAAAGAAGTATTTTTTTTGTCTCTCTGACACGTGATTCACACATATGGGGATACTTTTTTTTCTTCCCTGAATAAAGAAAGAACTAATGAAACACACGAGAATTTTCCTCCATCAAAATGCAATAGGATGCCACAGAAAATGCCTATTCCCCCGCCCCACCATGGGGCAAGAAAACTTATTCTTCATCTTCTCTTCCACAGAGTAGCAGAAAATAAAATATTAAAAGATAATTGTTTTTCACTGCAAAAACAAATGATTGTTTCTTTAATTCAAATTGTGTGATGACATGTAGTAGCAATGATGGGCTAATTTTGCAAAAGCTAAGAAGGGCCTGATGTAGCTAACACAAGACATTTTAGGAAGCCAGACAAAAATCCTTTCCCCCCCTTTTTTAAAAGAAAACAAAACATGGGATTTTATTTCAAAATGAATATTTAAAACCTTTCCAGCTAGTGGAAAGACTGTTTTGGCTTTCCAGGGAATCTTGGATAGCCTTCATTGTTTAGATTTCTAATTGCTGTAGCAAAACACACTAATTAAAAGGTGCATCCAGAGGGAGTTAAGGGAATTCTTTAAAGATACTATTTGTTTCTGTGTTAGTTCAAATGCCAAGAAGGCAACTGTGATGAAACCATTACAGCAAAACTGAGAAAAAGGGTGTGTCGAAAGCCGTCTCTTCTTTAGCAGTCTTTTCCTTCCCGTGCTAGAATTTATCGGATCTGTTTCTCTACAGGGATGATCCTTAAAGAAATAATCTCAAGCAGAGATAGGAGAAAGCTAGTTCCAGATTTAAGAGCAGGTCTCTGGCTGTTCTGCAGTAGACTGTTAAATTACAAAGATGTGCAAAACTGCGTGCCAATCATGAAAGAGCATGAAACAAGTCTCCTTAGATTTGAAACCGTTCTTCTGAAATGAATAAATATTGGGTTTATCAGTCATGGATTTTTGATCCATTCAGTTGAGACATTCATTCTGAGTGTTCAGGAGAATTCTGGGCTCTCCACACTTTAGCTGATCACATCAATTTTAATATATCAGCTGAGCAAACTGGCTCTATAGTTCTCTGACAAATCAAACACCCTGCCAATTTCAGCCTGTCAAAGAAAGATTCCCCAACTTGTTCTTCTGGTTGTGTTCAGACAGAGGCACTCAGAAGTCCTACTGTGATAGAGAAAAAGCTGGAGGCCAGATTGACCGGGGGATTCTGGGGGTTGAAATGTCAACCCCTGGAGACGATCTGCGGGTGAGGAATACTATAGAGTTTAAGAAAAAGAGACAGGATTAAGAATGAATGTGGATAGAATAAATGAGAACTGAATACAAAAAGGAGAGATCAGTACAAAAGAAGTATCTTGAGATACTTTGGGCATATAAAGCAAAAGAATAAGACTTAAATAGCAATAGCATTTAGACTTCTATACCACGCCATACTGCTTTACAGCCCTCTCTAAGAGGTTTAAGGAGTCATCATATTGTCCCCAACAATCTGGGTCCTCTTTTACCGACCTCAGAAGAATGGAAGGTTGAATCAACTTTGAGCTCCATCAGGATTGAACTCCAGACTGTGGGCAGAGTTTGCCTGCAATACTACACTTTGACCACTGTGCCACCAGGACTCATCCTTAAATTCAGAAGAGCAACTAAATGAGAAAATTGCAGTTGAGTGGAGTTAAGGAGATCCTCAAAATGGAAAGAACAAAAGGCAAGGCATGAATTGGTATAGGGATATGGTTCAAGCATGAATGGCTTGGAAGGACAGATACGGAAAGGTAAATGGTGTTGATGCAAATTAGATTTAGTGATATTTCTTTTTCTTGATTCACTATTCTTTTTACCCTTTATGTGCTTTGCATAATAATGTTTACCCTCAAAGTCAGAGCATTAGGGGAAGAACTTATGCCAGGATGATTTAACCTCTTGCTCAGTCCAGGAATTTGAGTTAAAACATTCCAAATGGATGGATCCATTTGATCTGATCTGATCTGATCCAGTAGATGGGAGCATGCTATCTCTCCCCTCAATAAGCTCCCATGTATTCCAAAATATTACTGAAATCTACAGTACTTTCCTGTAATTAAAACCATTATTCTGGGTCCTGCACTTTGGGAAAATGAAAAGGAAGCCTTGGCCTTCATTTGTGAAAAAAAGTCTTCAGATACTTGAAAAGTATTGTCATATTTCTTCTGCCTGTTCCTCCCCCCCCCAATGTTAAATATATCCAACTTCTTCTCCTAGGACTTTGTTTCTAGTCTCCTGACCACTACATTATCCTTCTTGGCACCTGTCCCAGTTTCTCTGAGGTCCTTTTTTAAACTGAAATGCTCATAATTGGGAAACTAATCATATGCCTTTCCAAGCCTTAACAACAGCACTAATACAGCTCTGTTTCATTTGGGAATGGAACTGAGTGGGTTTCTATGTCTCTGCAATGTTGAATCTTTCAACAAAAGGCTAAAAGGAAACTTTTTAGAGTTGTGCCAAATGCTTGGGGAGAGACAATGGGGGATGTCTCCTGGTGTCATGAGCTTCTGGAAAGCTTTTTTCTTTTCTTCTAGACGTAAAAAATCTTGGTTTCCTCCAGTGAATCCATACTTACATTCTAATGAAGCCATAGACTTTTGTGGCTGACGTATTTCAGAATCTGGATAGGCTTTGCCTTCGGTCTTTAAGAATTCCAATAGATTGGGCTGAGCAGATAGATTTTAGGTCTGCCACAGAGTGAAGCAGCTCTTTAGCTATCTCCTGTGGTACCCACAGCACAGAAAATATTGAAGTTGAAGGCTGCAGTGAAAACAATTCTTGCTCTGAGCATCCATCCAACTGCTATATTTTGGCAAAAGACATGGCAGCAACAGCTGTTCCAGAAGTTAAAATTAGACAGATGCTTAGAAACACCTTGTGAAAATAATGGAAGAGAACAGAACTGTCTTTTTTTCTCATTTCTGCTTCACTTGCCCATACAGAGAGAGAATTTTTAGCAGCATGCAATCAATGAAAACTCTTCTGCTTGAGGAAATATTCAGGCATCAGCTCTAGTGACCTGGACATTGGATCATCCTGACCTTCACAGCAGTTTCCCCGAAAGGCAAGGCGACTCTCTGAGCAAAAAAACAGGCATAACAGCTGTGAAAATAAGTTCAATTACCATCAAGATCACTCTCTGGAGTTTCTGCAGTAAACCACTCTGAAGAAGGTCCCGTTCCATTGGCCGTCATAGCTGCAACCTGGAAACTATACTGGCTTCCTTTGTCAAGACCTATTTGCAATACAAATCAAATAGAAAACATCCAGTTAATGCTGCTGACATTTTACAAGTCCCATTAAGGCAATCATTTCTAGCATAGCAATATGTCCCCAAATCTAGTCCTCCTCTCTCCAAGTAGGAATGGAATGGAATAGAATAGAATAGAACAACGGAGTTGGAAGAGACCCTGGAAACCCTATGCCAAATGGTTGTTCAATCTCTTCTTAAAAGCTTCCAGTGTTGGAGAATTCACAACTCCTGGAGGCCAGTTGTTCCACTGATTAATTGTTCTCACTGTCATGAAATTTCTCCTTAGTTTTAGGCTGCTTCTCTCCTTGATTAGTTTCCATCCATGAATATGTCCATGTGGGCATGCATTAGTTGGATGAAGGTTTCTTTATTTTAAAGTTATGAACCATGATCTGTCCCACTGAGCCAGTGTAGGCAGATTGGATTTTTTTAAATAAAAAATTACTTTGTAATCTAACACTTAAAGAGAGTGATTGGCCCAAGATAACGTAGCGAGGACTAAAACAGTTCCCTAGCTCCTAATCCAATGCCTTAATACAGGGTATGTCCATTGCTTACTTCAAGCAACATTTTAATGTTTGTATTTAATGCAAACAATATTTTTTTATTTTAATATAAATGCTGGCTGGGAAATTCTGGAAGTCGAAATCCAGACTTCTTAAACTTGCTGAAGTTAAGAAACACTGCGCCAGAGAATTTTTGACAGATGGTCACCTAGCCTTTGTTGTGAAGGCTTCTAGGGAAGAAGAATTGGGTATTTCATAAGGAGCCTCTTCCCCTGACTGCAGCCCGTATAGTGGCAAAGTGTTAGACGGGCCTCTATCTCCTCAGAAAAGAACAACTCTTACTCCATGGTAGATAGATACGGCACTTTTACTGGGAAGTCGGTAACTATGAAGCAAAGCAAGCTCTGCCAAAACCGCTGAAGCTAAGTCCATGGCTGAAGGTAAGTCCAGCTCTTATGCCGGAAGGTTTATGCAGTTGGTGATGAGAATGGGCAGGATTATTTTATTTAGATTTTCTTTCTTTCTTTGAATTTCTGCATAACTGTCACGCGAGATGTTCTGAGATGGTAAAAGACGACATGGCCTTCTCCTTCTAATCAATAGCTCCCAAAGCCTAGGCTGAAATCAGTTCACGGGAGTCATTGTTACAGGTTGAAAGCAAATGGCCCACCCCTGGCCAATCTGGATAGTGTCTGTTGTTTTGGAAACCAGGACAGAACAGTTATGCAGAAATGAAACTTCCAGTCATCGTCCTTGAGCAGCAGATAGCAGGTCTCCATTCGAGGCACCAGTTTGCATTCCAAGAGAGGCCTATCACTCTCCCCACCCATACACAAACCCCACATGAAATGACGTTAGAAACGCCACAGGCCCTCCAGTACACATCCCAGCCCAAATTCCACCCTCCCCTCCATTTTATGGCAGCACAGGAATGATGTAAGCAAAGCAAAGGTGATGGCCGCTGACACATGGTTTTGCTTCTCCTAAACCTACGTAATCTGGTCCTGTCCTCTGGGGAACAGAGAACGAATTGATCTCCTATTTAATGGGACAGCTCTTCAGATATCGGTAGTCCTCAACTTATGACTGGAATCGAGTTTGACTATTATTGGTTCTGACAGTTGTAAAGCAGGTTACTCACCTGACCAACCTGATTTTATGACCTTTTCCGCAACAGTCATTATTTGACTGGTTGCACTCCTAAAATGACCATGGCAATTGTAAAGCAACTGCCACGGCCATAAATGGAATGCCCTGGTTGTTAAACAAACTAATTGTTCATGAGGAAAAGGTTTTGCCAGAAACCAGAAATAAATGTCCTTTTCCAGGAAAAGCCTAAATGAGGTCAGTTGCCAAGCACCAAAAATGAAGAACTGGGTTGCAACTACCCTTGGGGAGGTCTGTCACAACTTTGACCGATCAGTAAGCAACTGACATAGGTTGAGGACTACTTGCTATGAAATCTCTACTCAGTCATTTCTTCCATAGGTTCATCCAGATCCTTTAATGTTTCTCATAGATATCCTGAACCTTCACCATATTGGCCCTCATCCTCTGAGCTCAGTCCAATTAATTCTTTCTTTTGAAGAACAGGTGATACTGTACCTGTCACCCTTTCTCTCCCTTCCTTCCTGGCCCTCCTTCATCACCAGGACAACCCAACTGTCAATCAAACAGCAGTGTTGGGCAGGAGGCAAGGAGGGAAGGCAAGATGGCTGCCCAGGAACTCTACTAGCACTGTTTCTATGCTGTAAACTTTCAGTAAATTGAGTTGCAGCTGTACAACTTTCACCACTCTTGCATTCTAATCTATAATACCTCTGAAAAAGTAGACACAAAAATCTTTTTTCCCCCTAACACAGATACTAGAGTAGATACAACAAACTCAACTCCCATCTTGAATTTTAATAATGCTTTCAATCCTGTTTGAATCCTGGAGCAGCTACTTTTGTTCTGACAACTGTTCTATTCCAACCCAGAAGCACCTTGAAGTTGTTTTGTACCTGATTTCTCTTCCCTTTGACAGCATTACGTGGTTATCATTTTGCGTATTTTATACTAACCACGAAGCATAACAATAAGCAGGCACTTTTAATTGCAGAGATTCCCTGGAGAAGGATGTTTGAAACTCAAAACAGCCAAATCCACCTTTAAATTCCAGCCAATGCTGAATCTAACTATAAAATCAACAATAGTGATATAAAGTCATTGTTGCAAATTCTGAATTACTTGAGTATTGCAGCTGTCCTCATTAGTGGGCAAAAACACCTGCCTTTACCAGCAGATGCTTTTAAGAAAAGGTAAGGGCTGGCTGCTTGAAGATTTAAATAACCCCTTTAAAAGCTGCAAGATTCCAATTTCTTTGGGAAATATGGTAATATGTAAGCAAAACAATAACAATGAGATTTGCATTTGTTTATATTCCATTCAGCCTACAGTATTTGACAGCCTTTCTTGAAATTGATTAACATTATCTATAGGATTCATTCATTCATTCCCACTTTTATTACGAGGGAAATTCTGAAAAAATCCTCCATTTGGTTATCAATGACAGACACTCGCAGATACAGAACTTTTATTATACCCATTAGAAAACTACAACATCACATTATTTATTTATTTATATTTACATTTTTATACTGCTCTTCTCCCCGAAGGGACCCAGGGCAGTGTACAGCCATTTAAAACACAAAACATAACAAGCACATTTTAAAAACATAATTAAAATAATATATCTTCACGTGGCTAAATTTAAAAGTGCAATCTAAAATCAATTTAGGCCGAATATAAAAATTTAAAATGTATAAAATTAATAACACATTTAAAACAAGAAAAGGTGTGGTTAGGCCAAACTAGCCTGGATAAAAAGGTGGGTTTTTATGGCATGGCGGAAAGCACGGAGGTCAGAAATAACACGAATCTCTGGAGGGAGGTCATTTCAGAGGGTGGGAGCCGCCACAGAGAAGGCTCTCCCCCTGGGGGTCATCAGCCGACATTGTCTGGCCAACGGCACCCTGAAGAGGCCCTCTCTGTGGGAGCGAACAGGTCGGTGGGAGGTATATGCTGGCAGAATGTGGTCCTATAGATAACTGGGTCCTAAGCCATGGAGCACTTTAAAGGTCATCACAAGCACCTTGAAGCACGCCTCAAAGCCCACTGACAACCAGTGCAGCTCGTACAGGAGGGAGGCCACATGCACCCTACCACTGGCTCCCATCACCACCCCTGTGGCCACATTCTGTACCAGTTTGAGCTTCTGGACGCGACCCAAGGGGAGCCCCATGTAGAGAACGTTACAGTAGTTCAGGCAGGCCGTGAGGAGTGCCTGAGTGTCTGTTCGCATGGCGTTCCGGTCTAGAAAGGCATGGCAGGGCAAAGTCAGAGTCAAAGCCTCCCAAAATTCTGGTAGGGAAGGGAGCAGTGGGGACGACAATGGGGAGGGGTGGCATTACCTTTTGACATAATTGCCATTTATATAGAGTCACTTTTCGTAACATCTTTCAAGGTTAGAAATTTCTTCTGAAAAGAAATCTCCCTCCTGGGAATGAAGCCATCCTGTAACAGCATCATGAAGCACATTGTCATTGTTGAAGCAGTGCAACACAAGCATCGGGGCATGCTGAATTTCATTGTGGTGTTGGTTCACGATCATGCTTGTCTACACACCACTAGATGCATCCAAGAACTTTTGAAGCAGTTCTGTTGGGATGTTTTGAATCACACACAAACCCATAGCCTAGATTTGGTGCCAAGCAACTACCACCTCTTCTGGCTTCATTCCCAGGAGGGAGATTTCCTTGCAGGAGGAATTTCAAACCTTGTAAGACGTTATGACAAGCGCCTCAATTTGAATGTAATGTTGTAGGTTTCTATGGCGTATAATAAAAGTTCTGTATCTGTGAGTGTCTGTCATGGATAACCAAATGGAAGTTTTTTTCAAATTGCTCTTGTATTTTCATAAATAAATCAAGGTGGTGAACATACCTAATACTCTTTTTCTCCTTCTATTTGCCCCACAACAATTCTGTGAGGGGAGAGAGAGGGGGGGGAGGG
>JANHFO010008231.1:0-10702 GCA_032468095.1 Pareas carinatus | reverse complement strand
AACCTAGCAGTTCAAAAGCATGTAAAAATGCAAGTAGAAAAATAGGGACCACTTCAGTGGGAAGGTAACAGCGCTCCGTGCGCCTTAAGCATCTAGTCATGCCGACTACATGACCACAGGGATGTCTTCGGACAGCGCTGGCTCTTCAGTTTTGAAACGGAGATGAGCACCGCTCCTAGAGTCAGCTCGACTAGCACACATGTGCGAGGGGAACCTTTACCTTTACCTAACGTTGCCAATATCTTAGTTTTAAAGTAGGTGTCAGGATTGCTTGACAATTGAGCATTGAAATAGTAGCAAAGATGATGGTGCTTTAATGGTTTTCCTGGTCTTTTCTTAAACTTCACTATTTATTTGAATTTATGCTCTACCTCTAGGATGTTCTGGGATTTAATATGGCTGGTCTCCAGTTCCTAAAAAGAGAAATTGAAGCCAGGGATGAAGTGACTTTTTTTGCTGATGCTACTGACCGATTTGAGGAAAAAAAGAGGAAGAGAAAGAAGAAACAGAAGATGATTCTTGCAATGTTATGAGGCAGTTTGCTGAAGGATTTGTTGCTGCTCAAGAACACTGTTGCATGTTTCCACCTATTGAACGGATGTGACTCTCACGGACTTGAGAGAGGATGAGGGAACCAGAGAAAAATCTGAGTTTTTATCCACACAGGTTTTGAGATGTGTTTTAGGAGATCAGGACTATCCCATTCATGTGTTCCCTGCTCTTGACTGCTGCATCTTCTAACCTGCTGCTTTTGTTCTTCTTTAAAAAACTACCTTCTATCCCAGGACCCCACACTGACTCTCATCCCACTGGTCATAATGTCAAATCATGCAGATAGAACTTTATGCTCTGTTGTTGGATGATTATTTTTTTACAGTTTTACAACAGCATTATTCTCCCCGCCCTCTGAAAAAAGAAAAGAAGAAACAGCAATTGTTCAGATTTGATGTGGCTATGAATGACGTGCTTCACACAATATAGCATTTTGGCCTGGTCTGAGAATAGACCTATCTTTGCAATTTGAGAAGGCTTCATTTGTACTTGCTTTTCAGTCTCATTTTTGCTATTTAATGAATTTGTTATTTTAGTAATAGCAGTTTGTGTTTGACTTATTTTCTGATCTTAGTTTTGGGGTGAAAATGGGACCAAGTGTTTTACTCATTTAAAGGAAACAGTATATTTTTTCTCCATGGACTACAAGATTCAGACTGTTAGGATTATATGTTTTGAGTATTGACCTCAATTACATATTAGTTGCCATTTGTAATTCCATAAATTGTTCGCTCCTTTACGGTACAAGCTCAGTTATAAGTCTTGAAATCCCAACAAAATTCTTCTAGCTGGCATTTAGAAGTTAAAAATTAGCCCTCCAGAAGTGTAATATAAGGTGGAAATCTAATCTAGCCCGATAAGGAATTTAATTACTTCATTTAACCTTGAACACTAGAGCCCAAAAATTCAGTAAGTTGCTCAATATAAATACATCTAAATTGTCTTACTTTTTTTGAAAAGGCAAATTGGCAGAATTTCAAAATAAATATTGATGGGTTATCAATTCTAAACTAGTATCAAAAATTAGCTGATTGTGATGCTAGTGATGTTCTCAAGATATTAGAGATGTTGCACTAGTTTGTGCTTTTTTATCTTCAGCATGGTGAGTAGCAATCTGTTTACATTCCCTTTCTGTTAATTTTTCACAAATTCAAACAAAGATATTTGCTGTAGTGTAGAATTTTTATTTATTGCTGCATATTCAGATTATTAAGATGACATGCTCAAAATTGTTTACAATATCAATTTATATACAACACATAAATATTACTTTAACAACAATTTCATTAACCTTTGAAAACATCAATTTAACATTCTTGGCTTATTAAGAATGTTAGCACTGCAGGATTGTCATAGTATTAATCCGGATCTGCTCTGCAAAACAAAATATAAAAAGTATATGAGCATATGGACAAATCCCTAAGCAAGTTTTCTGATGTATCTTTCTAGTACAACTAACTTGACTATCAAAATGCATATATCTGTTAAATTCAGCAGTTAGATATAATCATTTATCTTATTTGCCTTGTGCATTTAAAGTAAGTTAAGGTAATTATGGAAGCGGATTTTTGCCTTTGACATTTCCTTAAATACAGAATTTTTACTTAATGAAGCAGAGGACTTGAGTTTACTTGTGACCTCTGCCCTCCTCTGAAAACTGGTGACAGAAAAAAGTCTGTGTAAAAGAAAGAAAAGTCCTGGCCTACCTCCAAAGGCAGACCACTGCTTATCCAATTATGATTTGAACTTGTGAATTTTTGTAGATTTTAATTTGCATTTTCTGGTTACTAGACAAATATATTTCAAGTACTTTCTTGACTCAGGATGCAGAGGTGACTATTTGGCAGAAAGCAGTTGACCAAACAAGAGTGAGGGGAATGGAATCTCAATTTGCCAAATCCTTTTCTCTCTTTTTTCCTGAGTACAAGAAGCATAGTGCCTTTCCATCTACCCCAAAAGTACATTCAAGTATGTCCTAGAATTCTGCAAGTCACTTCTTAAAAATGCATGTGTAGCATGTAGTGTCCCAATAGGTTTTGTGTACATATTTAAATTGTGATATCTAACACTTAAAAACAATATTTGGCTGCTTGAGTATTCTGGTCTTGTAATTCTCTCATTTAGGATCTGTCCCAATCTATACAATATCATTCATGCCTCTTACACTCACCTGATCTCTTGGTTGCCCACCCCGCCCCCTGCTTTCCTAACCCTTTATCCATCAGTACATCCCAAGCTCCTCTTTCCTTCCACTAGTGGCTTGATTGCCATACACAACTGCTCCTTTTGATATGGTGATACCCAGACTTTCCATGCTGAAATACAATTGCTTACATTAGTGAGGAAGCTTGTGAGGAAGTATTACTCTAAACTGAGAGGCTGGACTTGCTGGAATCAACTGGATGCTGGAGGCTTTCCCTCCTTTGGGATAGTTTGGTGGTCTCTCATCATAGATGGTGTCTGTTAAGACTGGTGGAAAAGCAAGTTAAGGAGATAACATTGTTCTGCTAAATCCCTTCCCAAGTCTTGAGCGTGATCCTTTAGTAATAAAACATAAGGACAGTCTTTAAAAAAGAGACTGCTTGAGCCACTAAATTCTACTTTCATTTTGGCAACACAAAAAGGATTGGGAAAATAGAATGAGACATTAGACTCCAGAGCACTTTCTTTCTTACACAGTTTAGCAGAAAAAGTAATAATGATGTCCCTGTGGCAGCTAGTTTGCATTTTTGTCCATGTGATAGAGTGGCACAGGGTCATAAATCACACCAGGTAAACTGTTTATAGTTCCTTTTGTCTTAATAGAGCAACTGGTGTTTGACAGTGCTGAGGCTGATAATGAAATGCCACATTATTCTTGGTTGTACAAACCAGTAATGTGTGTTTGTGCTTTCAGATACCTCCTGGGAGATGTAACTCCTTAATATAGAAAAATTAGTGGGACAACAATAGAACATTGTGAAAAACTCCACACAGTTTAGCTTTTGTTATAAAATAGATTGAAGTGATATTCTGGTTATTAGAAATAGAAGCAATCTAATCATATGTAAACACCTCTTTGATAATACGACAAAAGCTAAAGTGAACAATAGAAAGTTGGCATGACTGTTCCTATAACAACTTCCAAATAAACATGCATAATGTTTATGATGGATATTGCCTTGGAAAGGTTTTACTGTGAAAAATAGCATTAGGAATTAATAAAAGTAACAAGGGTGGAATACTAAACAAGTAAAATAAGTAATTTAAAGAAAGGTAAGATTGCCACTTGTCAGTGAAGTAAGACCATTACTTAATCCTATATAAATTCAAAGTAGAATAAAAACATTGAAAGATATTTGCTTCCACAGGAAGAAATAATGTTTCAGTTTCTGTGTTAATTTCAATCTGATGGGAAAGTTTGTCCAAACCCTCATCTCCTTCCACTCCAACAGCCATGGCAAAAATCTCTATTTCCAGTACAGTTTGCAGTCCAGCAGCCACCTAGAAAAGACAGGTCGTATATTTCACCATGAAAAAAATTAATTCTCACCTCCCACACCCACTATCTTGCCCTCTTTAAATTATTCCCAACCACCACCCCTAAATAAACTCGCTGGTAAGGCTTGATTTAATTTGTGACATGAATTTTCACAATAACATTTCTACTATAAACTCTTCTCCACTTGAAACTGTGATAACAAATGACTTTTTTGGTGCAGAGAGTGAAAGAAATGTAAATCCCATATAATTTTCTTAAGTGTGAATAATGCAAATCATTTTTATGGCAATATACCCTTCAAGTACTCAACACAGAACTCCTTTCCAGTTACTGTACTGTATAATCACTGAGGCTGAGGATCCCGCGGACTGAATTACAGGCTTTCGGGCACGCTGTGGACTGATCTCTGGGCCTCCGGACACAGCGCCGGTCAATCTTCGGGTGCCATGCTGGTCGAACCTGGCAGCCGAGCTGATCCCTGGTGGCCCACCTAGATCTTCTGGCAGTCCACCAGTGGGCCGGGGCCCACAGTTTGGTGACCACTGCTCTAAGAGGCCTGTAATATTCTGTCAGTTCAAGATGGGTGGATAGCACTTGAACTCAGTTGTGACAAATAGCTCATAAGCAACATTTAAGAAGAGTGGTTTGCCTGCAGAAGAAAATCCAAATTAAGTAAACATACTAGGACTTACAGGCCCTGGAGTGTAGTTCACTCGCAATCCTGTACAAGGTGGCGGTTGTCTCACCCGAAACCTGCGAAGTAATAACAAATTAATTTCTTGCTTTGTACTAGGCCACAGAAATGAGAAGCATGCCATGGAAAGAGATGAGTCCACAGAGACATTGGCTTCCATAATTATTAAGATAGTTTCAATCTGTGTCAAAAATAAGTTCAGTCATGGAGGTGAAGTTTACACTCACAGCTTAAGAAACCCCCAAATAACCACCATCTTTATCTAAAATGCATTTTTCAGTCTGAAGAAAGACATAGTGTGGCTTCGATATTTCTACTAAGAGAACAGCATATTGCTTTCTTGTAATTAATATTTCAAAGATAATTTGTACTGAGTCTCATTTGAAGCCATCTAAAGCTAAGTGTTTGGTTGGAAATTTGTTCCTCCTGTATGCATCATAAAATAGATGCAGCCTTCCTCCTAATCTCTTCAGTCTAATGACAGATAAGAGTGATCTCAAATAAGATATGTATCTAAAGCACCAAAGTGAGAATGGGAGATAGGCTATGTAAATTTTCACAATCTTCACCTGTTCTCTGTAGTCTCCATCGTTTATAGGGGAAAAGGCAAACAAGTAAAAAGGCAAACATCACTTGGTCAAGGGATCAATTGAGGACTTCTTATGCCAGCTAGATTAATGGGAAGATTTTTATGTAATTGTGCAGAAAACCTGGATCCAGTCTATGGACAGATCATCTGAGAAAACTTCTCAGATGGGCTATTAGGAACCAGTTCAATGGTGGCTTAGATATCTCCAGAAGGAGAGCTTTTAAACTATATCTTCAGTCTTGATGGCTGTAATTCTGATTTAAGAGCCATGTGGGGCACAGTAGTTAAATCTGCGGTCTGTATCATCAAACCTAGAAATGAAATTGTCATGTAATTAGAACCTCTGGAGGAACGGGCTAATGAGAAACAAAATGTCTGCCTCATTTAAGCAAAAACAGTTGCCCAAGGAGCACAAATTGGAAGTATCTCAGGCAGTTGTCCCCTTCATGCTCTTGCAGGTGGCTTCATCCATAGACCAAAGTAGATTGTCCTGAATAAGATTCTGATGAACATTGACAGAAGAGGGAAAACTCCCACGACAACTTGTAAAGTGTCACCAATGCAAGCATGATAATTCCCTACCAAAAGGAAGATTTCACTCTGAACTCTCAGCCAGCACAGTTGCAACTTTACAGAAATAAAATGTGTTTGAAAGCTATTACGTTTCATTTTGCACTGAATTGACCAGGCAAACTAAGTAAAGATGAGGTATTGGAGCATTCAACATGTATATCCATGTGGATCTATAGGCCATGTAGTTGGAACTGGTCTTTGACCATCATAACTCTCTTGTTCAGAATCAGAATTTATTGGCCAAGTAAGCACACAAGGAAATGTCTCCAGTGTACGTGCTCTATACTTACATACATACAATAAACAAACTGTGATTTTTTATAATCATAAGATACATTCATAAACATAAAGTACATTCCTCTTGTCAAGTACCTATAAGCATAAGATATATTCATAATCATAAAGTATGTTCATCTTGTGTACATATAAGCTGCAATTGAGAAACCGTGATCCAGGGAAGATAATATTGGGCATTATAATATCACCTTTGTTCTAAATTCAAAAGATCGTTCTGGTGTAAAAGGAGCCGTCAGAAATGGAATTCTGTCTCATGCCATTGCAGAGCCTAGTTTCAATTGTAATAGTGATTTTCACCTTCACTTCATGTTATTCTAACTCAGAACCTTGGACATCAGAAGTTGATTCATTCTTGCCAGTTCAACTCAAAGTCGCTAAATGCTAACAGCAGCAATGCAGACACAAGAGAGATTAGGTAGGCATTTTACCTTTTTGGACAAATACTTTGAGACAACAGGTTTACTACTGCAATGTTTTGCCCTAGAAAGTGCCATCTGAATTATACAAACTACATGCATGACTCAAAGAAGAACATGGCTACTACAAATGCTTCTATTTTGAAAATTATTATTGATGAAATTCAGGGCTATGAGTTGGTGGCATTCTAGTTTATTACAGTGCTCAACTTAAATAAGTACACCCCCTTTGAAAAGTAAGATTTCAACCAATATCCCAATGAACACAAGAACTGTTTCCAAAACGTTGACAAAAGTGTATTGTATAGAACATTTGTTTAGGTCATTACATGAAAGTAAAGTGAATACTATAACTTAGATTATAAAATCTTCAGTTTTACTCAAATTCGTTGATGCAAAAATAAATACACCCCATAACAAAAACTACTACATTAAGTATTTTGTATGACCTCCATGATTTGTAAGGACAGCACCAAGTCTTTTGGGCATAGAAAGAACAAGTTGGCGACATATTGCAACATCTCTCTTTTCCTATTCTTCACGAACGACCTCTTTTAGAGCCTGGATGGTGAATGGAGACTAATGCTCAACTTGTCTCATTAGAATTCCCCACAGGTGTTCAATTGGGTTCAGATCAGGAGACATATTTGGCCACTGAATCCCTTTCACTCTGTTCTTCAGAAATACAACAGTGGCCTCAGATGTGTGTTTTGGATCATTATCATGTTGGAAAAGTGCACAACGATCAAGAGCACGGAGTGATGGTAGCATCTTCTCTTTCAATAGAGAGCAGTACATCTGTGAGTTCATGATACCATCAATGAAATGCAGCTCCCCCACACCAGCAGCACTCATGCAGCCCTACAGAAGGACGCTGCCACCTCCATGTTTCACTGTAAGCACCATGAATTTTTCTTTGTACTCCTCACTTTTACATTTTAACATCAGTTACAAAAACATTTATCTTGGTAACCTCACTCCAGAGTACAGTGTCTTTTTAGCATGCCCCCTGGCAAATTCTAGGTGGCCATTTTTGTTCATGTGCTTTAGGAGGGGGTTCCTTCATGGACGACACCCCTGCATATCTTGCGACATTTCTCTTCCATGTGGTGTCATTGCTGACAGCATGACATGGGAAGGGTTAAGTAAGACCCTTTTATAATCAACTGTCTGCTGGGTCATTAGACTCATCTGTAGTTGAATTCTTGTTAGTTAGGATTTTGTTGTCTAAAATGTAGCTTTGCTCCAAAAACTTTCATTGGGGTGTATTCATTTTTGCAACATAGTCTTGAATGAATTTGTTAGGAAAAATACTTTTTTGTGTGTGCAAATTATCAAATCTTGTTTGCAGTCACTGGCCCACATTTGTGGGAGTATTTTGTAGCATAGTGTCCAATAGGAAATGTTGATTCTGGAAGGAAAAGAAAGGTTTTCTGACAAATCTGTTGGGCTCTATTCATTTATGCTGTGCACTGTACATACCTGTGGTCAAAAGAGAGAAACTATCCTCATTCTCCCTCCTTGAACAAATTACCACTCTGACATCATTCATATAGAAAAGAATCTCAGTTATCGGCAAACAGCTCTAAGGCATAGCCCCAAACAACGGAAAAGCAAAATATTTTGATCTATTATCCTCTGGTAGATACAAAACTTGCTAGTAATATATACAAACCTGCAGAAGTCCATTCCAACATTCTTCAAAACCACTGTGGTTGAATAAGTGCAGCCCTCCTTAAGAATGCCAAACGTCACCTTCGGTGGTATAAGAAGGAATCCTGACATTTTCTGGGAAGGTGCCGTGACAGAGCAAGTGTGGACTTTGCCAGAAACAAGATCTACATTCTTCACAAATGAGAGAGACTGTTTAGGAAGGATAGATCGATCAAAACTTTTAATCGATACTTAAAGGGCATTTATAGATTGATATTGTGCCCATTCACAGATTGGTATTCGGAATTCACAGGCTAAATATAAAATAATCATTTTGTCAATTGGAACGTAATATACGGTAGCTTGAATTTGCCTGTGTGAAATCAATTCTATGAATAATTCAACATGTACAATATTAATGTTCTGCAGGATGGATTTGAACTTAAGGTATGAAAGTCTAATTAGTCTTCAGTAAGCTCCTGGATGAGAAACGGAAATCTGTAATATAATTTTTGCTAAGGGTTTTATTTTTGTTTCAGTAAAATTATACTATACTGGTCCCTGAACACTCAATGCATATTGAGTATTATTCCATAACATCAGATTGTACTTCTCTTACCTTTCAAGTCCGTTTTAGTCTTACACAATCAGATGGACAGGACTTATTAAATGATAAGATATGGTTCATTATCGATGGACAACATATGAGTAAAATAGGCAGAAACCAACAGCAGAAGGGGAAGTTCACAGAGGAAGCAAAGATTTGAAATAAACTCCTTTGTTCCCAATCCTAGCTTCTTCTGCCCTTGTGGATGAGAGGAGCAAAACTTCTTTTGTAATTTTATATAAGCAGTTCAGAGGGAGGGAGGAAGGAAAAGTCCATTCATTCTAATCCATCCAATGCAGTACCCAAAACCAAGCTACAAGCATTCCAGGGTGACACGATTGGAGTACACTGTTGTCCATTTGCTCCAAACCATTTGGCTACTGTTTAGTGACAGCTGGGGAAAAGCAGCTCCTTCTGGTAGTGATTTGTGGCAAGAATCCAGTAATCGTAGGTAGCTGAGCTGCTGTTCTACTTCTGTAACCGTTAAGACATGACACCTGATATCCCGATAGAGAAGGAAATGAGTATACAATGGTAGAGGGATGAGCCTGTATGCTTTTCTGTGACATTCTGTGATAGCAGATTACAAAAAAGATCTTAGATAAATTCAGAATCATTTCGGACCATGCATATCTTACTGGCTCTTTCATTAATACTGCCATTCTTTAACCAAATGGTTGAATTAGTCATGAATTGCAGTAGGAAATGCTCTTGGATCAAGTTCAACATTCAATTTCCTACACCTCTGTTGCTAAAATACCCCACTGAGTTCCATTCATTGGATTTTAATTCCAACAATGATGGTATTGAATAAGTGACAATAAGTTGCTTCCCTGGAGTGGGCTGTTTTGGGAAGAAGCAAATCATTATAAAGCATTTATTTCTTATAAACATATTCTACCTTTCCTCTAAAGAACTCAAAAGTGGTGTTCATGGTTCACTTCTCACTTGATCCTCACATTAACATCATATTGAGATAGTTTGAGCTGAGGAAAATGAATGTTTCTGATTCAACTAGCAAACTCCATGAAAAAACTGAGATTTGGGGATCATTGCACTGCACTGCACTGGTAGGAAAGCTCAACAGATTGTATTGAAAGCACTTCTGAAACTTCTAAAACTTGAGTACTGGATAGAAAACATGGTGATGCATTTTTCACACCTCTTTTAAGCACGATCATATTAAATAGAACAAAAAGTTTCAGAGAAGGGACAATTTTAAATATAACAAAGGTAAAGTCAAGGAAAATTCAAGAGAAAATTGTACTTTTTGCCTTGGAATTGATTGTGGCTTGTTTCTCTGTATCAAAGCGGGCAATTTCACTTTCTCTTTTCTTGGGGATCCTGTAGCATCCACAAGAAGTGGTTGAGGTTTTGGTTGGATCTGGACTCCATTTTCACTTCCTTCTGCATCTACTGAGAAGGAAAAGAGTTTTTAAGACTACAGCAGATCCTTTAGGTCAGTGGTCACCAACCTGTGGGCCGGAGCCCACCAGTGGGCAGCAAGAAAATTTTGGTGGTCCGCAGGAAAATCTGAAGATTATTTGAATTTTTTTGTATAGTTCTTTGGTTCCTCTGTGTGTGCTTGTCTGTCTGTCTGTCTCTCTCTGCTTCTCTCTGTCTCTCATTCTCTCTCTCTCTCTCTCTCTCTCTGTGTGTGTGTGTGTGTATCTCTCTTTCTCTAATTCTCTATATCTGTCTCTCTCTTTCTGTCTCTGTGTGTCTGTTGCCTCTCTCTCATTCTCTTTCTCTCTTTGTGTGTGTGTCTCTCAAGCAGGAACAAATATCACACTAAAATGTGTAATACTTAAATAAGCTTCAATTATTTTGTAATAATTAA
>JANHFO010008230.1:0-11926 GCA_032468095.1 Pareas carinatus | reverse complement strand
AGCCTCGTGTCACCTCCCAGGAGGCCAGCACCAACCAGGAGGGGCACGGGTCCAGTAAACATGTGGTTGCCTTAAGTGGCCCCAGGATCCTGTCCATGTCCTCAGGAGCAACAGTCTTGAACTCATCTCAAAAAAATTTCTCAAGACTCGCATCCATCACCCCGCCTGCGGCCATCCAGTCAGAGTCCAAACCGCTTCAGATCTGATCGATCTTATCTTGAAAAAAGTCTTTAAAATCCTCCGCCTGTCCCTGCACGGGGCCCCTGCACCCCTCCAAATGGAGAGGAGAGCAGACAACCCCGAACAGGGTGGGGGAGCAATTCTCAGCAGACATGATCAGAGAGGAAAAGTAGTTATTCTTAACCATTCTGATCGTGTCAAAGTAGGCCTTAATGTGGGTCCTCACCACAGATTGATCAGACTCGGAGCGGCTGACCCTACAACTGCTCTCTAGGTGTCTTTTCCGGCGTTTCATCTCCCTCGGCTCCTCAGAAAACCAGGGAGCCGGGGTAGTTTGACGCCGGGTCAGAGGCTGCAAAGGCACGACCCGATCAAGGTCCCGCCTGCCGCCCTATTCCAGGTGGCAGTGAGCACGTAGACCGAGTCGCAGGACAAGGCTTCAGGAAAAGGCCCAAGCTCCGTCTGGAACCTATCCGGGTCCATCAAGAGCCTGGGGCAGAACCAAATAGTCTGTTCCGCCTCCCTGCGACAGGGGGTGGCAGTGAAGAAGCTCAACCAAAGGAGGAAATGATCTGACCATGACAGGGGCTCAATCACTATATCCCCTAAATTCAGATCATTTAACCACTGTTCAGAGGCAAAAACTAGATCCAGCATGTGTCCCCCCGAGTGTGTGAGTCCCTGAATTACTTAGGTCAGGTCCATGGCCGTCATGGTGGCCATGAACTCATGAGCTACCTCCGATGTCTCCCCCGCAGATGGCAAATTGAAGTCCCCCATGACCAATAGTCTTGGAGTCTCCAACGTTACCTCGGCAATGACATCGAGCAGCTCGGGCAGGGCTGCTGTCACGTGGCAGGGAGCCAGGTACGCGACCAGCACACCCCTCTGCCTCACAGGCCCCCATCTCACCAAGAGGGACTCACAGCCGGCTATCTGTGGAACAGTGGTCTCCCTTGGAACAAGCTCCTCCTTGATTAGAACCACCACTCCTACATCCCTCCCCTGGGCCCGCAGCTGATGGAAGACACAAAAACCCAGTGGGCACATTTCAACCAGAGGCCCAGTGGAGATTCGTATTTTGGATGGCAGAAGGATGTGGAGGATATGGAAGCTGTGCAAGGTTCAGGCAGGAAGAAGATACAAGACTTGGCTAAAACATTCAGCTGCAGGAATAAATGGATCAGTAGTTTTTGTAAGGTGAAACTTAATTGGGGCAGGAGCTTTGTATGCCCTTGAAACTCTTTTCACTTCATATTACTACTACTGCTGAGAGAAGAGCCACACATGTCACCATATTCAATAGCTATATGCATTTGTCTTTATTAAAAATTCCTAGCCAGTTTCCACTCTTTAGAAATTGTAATTCACTGCATCTGTTATACATTAGGCTAGGGAATACAGTATTTTATTGATTAGCAGTTCTGCTTGCTTTGGAATGCTATTAGGGTTGCATAAAAAAGGATAAGAGGTGCATCAAACAGATTAATTTGTTTGACCAGTCCTTCAAAGAAAGCTGAACCAGAACTGATCCAGCTGATCTGGCTGGATTCTTTCTGCATTGCTTGTACACATGCAGCCCAATCTTTTAAATTCTGAAATAATTAAATCCCACTGATTTATGCTTATTTCCAAATAAAAGGATTAATCTATGTGTTTTTGATATTACAGAAATATATGTACAGTAATATAGCTAGAAACAAGTGTTTTCAATTACCATTGACAGAGTAACAAAGTTGAATGCAATTTTGCAATACCTTTCCTTCGTTTGAAGGGGCAAGAACAAACTTACAGAATCATTAACAATATATGCCTGAAATAAAAGTTATTTATCTGTAATCTCAGTTAAATCTACCTGCACAAAGAGCTGGTGATAACAGCTCTGTGACCTTTGTTCCAGAGTACTTTGCCTCATGTATTATTTTTTCCAATCTAATTCTTATTCTTTGAAACGAAACAGATTTGAACTGCTGCCCAGCTATAGTATTCATTAAAACCAATGTCAGAAAAACACAGTGCAAATATATATTTTTAAGCTGCAGTTTTAGTTATTCCGAATTCTTGTTCAATTGAACTAAAATTTGAAAAAAACCAGAAATACTAAATGCCACTTGACTTATAACAGAAGAGGAAAATTTAATAGAATTATATTTTGCAGAATCCAATCTGAGTTGGTCACCAGTTTTGTCTTCTGAGCTTTCAGACTCATTCTGGATTCCATCTTGAGGGAACTTCTCTCTAGCAGAGTGTGTGCTGCTTTGTGTGGGGTATTTATAATATCTGTTGTATGTGGCTTTTAGATGTTGATAGGGTGGGGTGTTGATGGCTGGCTTTTAAGTCATTAGTTGTCATTTGCTTGTGTAGCCTAGCCCTCGATTTCTAAGCATTTGATAGGCTGATGGTAAATCAGCACTCCTGTTGATTGACAAGGAACCTGTTTCCCTGGCTTCAGTCACTTCCCTGGCTGATTTTGTACCTGCTCATCCAACAATATTAGTAACTGCAAAATGGAATGTATGTCTTTGTTCATTGCAGTGTGAGACTACCAATGAATTTGGATCTCCTTGTTTGACTGCTCACTTGTTCTTGCAGTCTGGTGGTTAGCTTCCCCCCACCGTCTGTCCTTCATAGTCATGGGCAATCCAGCAGGGGATTCAGTAGACTACATTTGAAGTATCTTCCATATCCAAGCAATCTTTACAAAGCATAATTTGTCCTCGTATGGTAGCCTCTGGGTGGTATGCAATGCTCACTTGAAAATCTCAGAAGCTACATTCTGCAGCTTCTGAAATGTTTTTGATGTATGGCAGGGTGTGCCATATGGTTGGTCATATTATAGTTTATTCATTATCAAATTAACCTTGAAGTAATTTAGAAATCATTTTTATAATACAGGGACTTTGAGACTTAATTTATTGATTGAGCCATCATATAGATAGATTTGACAATCTATCACTGTTCTGTTCTCCGAGGTCTTCCGATTGTGCATCCATGACCATTGTAACTTTATTCTTTTCTCTTTCTCATTTTCTCTCCCACATTTGAGATCATTAAATTTTAACTTCTGAGAAATGCACAGATTATCTCTGGTCATTCCTGCAATCATGCAGCCAGGGTTATGGTGGTCTGCAGTCAGAATGAGATCTTGGGGAATTTGAATGTTCCAAACAACACAATAGGATAGTCTCACAAATCATTCAACCATTTTTGAGGATGGCTTACTCAAAATAACTAGCCTGAGGTAATTTTTGCAGCAATCCCATAAAAGAACTGTAGTATATTGACAGACAGGCTGGAGGCGCAGGTTGGTTCAAACAGAGGTTTATTAACAGGGAAAACGTCAAAGCTGTCAAACTCAATAGAACTGTCAAAACCGCGCGGGCTGGGATTCCCCAGCAGCCGCTTTTATAGTCGGCGTGCTAGGGCGCGCCTTAACCAATAGGGAGGTAGCTGTCAGAACTCGGCTACATTTACCCGGGCTTGCGAAAGCCCGCCAAAAGGGGGAGAGATAGGGAACTGCAACACATACCTGAATATACGCTAATATGTTCCCATTCTAAGATTTGCTTCCACATGAAAATTTTTAATGGACGGGCCTAGCTAAATTCTTGCAAAAAAGTATCGCTTTTGTCTCTGTCTATGGAGATTGCCAATCAACCATGGTTGTCCCAAAGATGCTATTTTTCAAAGGGCAACTGGACTTTCTGGTTTGCTTGGTTGTTGTTGTTTTTTTAAAAAAAGTTTCACTTCTCATCCAAGAAGCTTTTCAAAGAAAAAAACAAAACAAGAAAGTCCGGTTGCCTTTTGGAATAAAAGCACCTTTGGGTTACTTCTCTCTCACAAGACTATTACTCCATTCTGACGCCTTTTTAAATTTGGATAAGCAGCCCATGAACAGATGTAAACTTAAAATTTGGAAAAGGTAAGCAACATTTAAATCTTGGCTAAAGATCTGCCAGGCTCTTTTTTCAAAACCGTTGTGCTATAAAGGTCTGCATCCGTTGCCATTTTCTGCTGCCATTTCACAATGTGTATTTATAACAGCGAGCGTCAAACAGGAATCAGTTCTAAAGTTAATTCACACATGTGTTATTTGTGCGCAAAGCATAGACTACCATCCATTAAAATTCAGTCCAGTCCACTTCATAATTTGAAGAATTATTTGAGTTTACTGCCTCATAGCATGAGAGGCACAGCAATTATGTCCAAAAGTTAACTTTCCCTGCATTGATTAAGCCCTTTTATATTTTAAGGTTCAGATAGTTTTGTGATTATTTAGAATGAATGCTCATTGTATTTTAGGGAAGTATTTTATGTCTTACTAACCAGCTGGTAATTTCTCTTCCTCGATAGTTTTTTTTCCCCCAAATCTCCTTAGCCTACAATGAAACAGTTTTGGCAGAAGAATAGCACTGACAGAGGAAAGTATTTATTTGACAAATTATGGGTATATCCTTATGGGTATTCCAGCTGACAACAGATTCTCCCACTTTAAAAGGAAAATTCTGCAATTCATAGCAGAAAGATGTATCGATGGCTCTTAAAGTATCTGGAATAAAGGAAAGCATCTCCCTGAACTATAGTACAGAAAGAGCAGGAAAAAGCTAATGTTGTAATGTTGACTTGTGGTCTCTACTGAGAAAGCTGACTGGATTCTTTGGAAATCAAAACCTGAACTAGACAGGAATTGGTGTTTTTATAATTGTGCTGCAGAACAGGGAGAGGGACGTGAAGCATCAAGACTCCATGTGTTGCTGAAAGTCTTGTGTGTGGTGTTGGTATCAATTTGCAATTCTAAACAGGTCTCTAAATAGAGGAATCTTATTTTAATGGACTATGTGGGAAGAGCTTGTCTCTGTCATTCACAAACGTCCAGTAAATTGGAGGGTACGTCATCAGATTGATTAATGTTATTTGTGTGATCACGCAAACACAATAAAAGGTTATATTTTTGTCAACGTATTATGCAGTAACTTCATTATGTAAATAGACTACATTGAAGTAGAATTTACATGTAAAGTCCCTTTTATCAAGAAATTTCAGAGTAATGTTAGGTCAATCATTTGTAGAAGTCATTATTTCATGTGAAAGTAGAAGGTGAAGTAGGAACCATATTAACATGGTTTATAAGCAGTCAATGCTCTGTTTTTCTTTTAAAATGCTCACACCTAGACTTAAAGTAGTGTAAGGACTCTCCTTCTATCTTCTTCTTACAATAATTAACTATAGCACTGTAAAAATACTGAAACACAGAAAGAAGGGCTATTAAAGGTTTTTTTAAAGAAAGAGAAAAGAGGAAGGGAGAAAATTGTCACCAATAACGTCAAGCAACACCTCCTCTTATCCCAGTTCTGTTTGCTCTGCTTCTATATCCCTTTCACAAAAAGGGTATAGTAGTTTTAAAGGATTTGGCATACCGCTAACTTTTAATGTGACAGATGGGAGCAATAATTAAAAACATGATTGGAAAATAATCATATTACTTATATTTAATTACATGGAAGTGACATCAAATTTAGCTTTTGTTCTGGCAACACTCAATAATTGTTTGGAATGCAACTCCTGGCTGACCATGGCTATCAGCCCAGAAAATATTTTGCATCCCTTCTAGAAGGATCTGTTGGGTTTCCCTCACTCCCTCCTCCTCCTCCTCCTCCTCCTCCTACTCCTCCTCCTCCTCCTCCTCCTCCTCCTCCTCCTCCTCTTGCTTATTCATATTATGCTCCATAAATAAGGAAATGACTTTTTTTGTTTTTAGTTAGGTGCCACACGTCTCTTTTAGCAAACCTTTGATGCACATCTAATCTCACAATTCTGTGGACATAGCTGAAACTCTCTATTTTTTTAAAAAAAGTATTTTTTTTCAAACTTCCTGCCTGCATCACCTTATCTAGATGTGCTTCCAGGGTTCTCTTCAAACTTTTAACAATCTTTAGTATTTTCTTTCTGAATGTTCACTGGGGTTCTTAGAAGTCTAGCTTAGCTACTGTTCCTTCCTTTTTCTCTCTGCCCTCTTTCCAAATTCTCCAAGATCAATTCTTGGAGAAAGAGGAATGAGAGTAACAGGTGACGGAAGGCTAAGGTTACTTGGTTTCCTGAACCTTGTATTATTTGCAGCTGGGAATCATGAAAGCTTGGTTGTGAGCTCATATAAAGTCTATTAACTTTAAAGAAAGTTTTGCTAGGTTCAGACTAGGGTTCCCTCATTAGGATGGGGAAAATCTACATTTCGATCTGCTCTTTCGTGAATATATGTTCCATCCCACACATTCAGAATAACAGAATAACAGAGCTGGATGGGACCCTGGAGATCTTCTAGTTCAACTCCTGCCCAAGCATTTCAGACAAATAACAGTGTATTGATGGAGAAAGAATGTATCCATACAGATGGAAGATCATATAGATTACTTCCAAGATAAGAGCCAAATGACATGTATGTCAGTGTAATTGCTGCCTGAAGTTCAAAACAGAAATAAAAACTGACAAATGCATACTGGTGACCACACCTTCTGCACAGACTTTCTTATAGGCTCATCAGTTTCCCATCTTGCAAAAATAGACATATTGGATCAAGGTAACTACTGTATATAATACTGTGGACTTCTCTTCCATCATGATTCAAAGCAATCTCAGGAACATTGGTAGAGACAGTTGGATTATCAACCACAAAAATAAATCTCTATTCGAGTTTCTACAGTGTACCCTAGTTTCATTAACTTGATTAAACATTAGATACAAAAATGTTACCTCTGCGTTGTCCAGAAAGAGGGCCACATTCTCTTTCAGATCAGTTATAGCTGATGTCAATAACTGAAATGTTTGTTCCAGTTTATCAAACTCTTTATCCTCTGTCTAAAGATCAAAGACAAGAAACCATATTTTGTCAAAAGACAACGTACAGGTAGTAAAAGCTCAGTACTGAACAATGATACAAAAGAAAATAGAATGCCACTAGTCAATATGGACTTCTGCTATGAATGTCAATCATACTGTTGGGAAAATTTCCCTGGGTTCCTTTCTTCCAAGTCAGGAAAAGAGAGTGTTAGTAGGAAGCTCAAGCATTCCTAAAATCAAGACACAGAGTCTGACTGCTTGAAAAGGATCTCCCTCTCCCTCTCCATCTCCCTCTTCCTCCCTCTATTGTTCCAAAAACAATACAAGATTTGCTTTGGGGGTATCTGGCCACAGACTGGCTCATCGGTAAGATTTTTCTATCATCTTGAGCCCTTTGTGAAAGACATGGAAATAAAATATATGGTTTTATGGCCAGAGCAGGAAACACAAATGTGATACAAGGCTTTTTATGGTTAGAGAAAATAATTTGCTTGTTATCAGAAAAGATCCTCCTGACCAGGAACATGGTCTAAAGAGCATGGGCACAGGTGTTAAAATCCCCATGCCTTTTAAATGTTGATTGATTCCAAGCTACCTGTCAGCATTCTATTGCATTTAAGGAAAATTGAATTTTATGAATGGAGACAGGGTTTCTCTGACTCCAGATCAGAAGGCTGTTAAAAGGAGGAGAGGTTTTTTTAAACATCTATCAATACTTACAAATTTATGTTGCAAATGAGTAGGGGAGTATGGTATGCAAAGCAAATATCTGCCCACTCTGGATCTCCCAGAAATTATATTATTTCTGATAAATGCACACTCTGGATCAACTGGAAAGTCTAATGCAAGCAAACCACTTAGAGAGGACTATAAAGGTCTGTGAAGCTGTATACGAGTCTAAGTGCTATTGCTATATACTCTTCTATTGAATCTTGGAAGAGCCAAAAGACAAACTGCTGGAATATTGCTATGCAAAGAGAAGAGAGATGATTGAAGGAAATTTATTTCAGTATGAAAAACTGATTTCTCTAAATTTGCTTCAGTTCCTGATTTTTTTTTCAGGTTCCTTTCACTGCCTTAAGGCAGCTAAGTTGAGAGCTAAGGAATATTACTCCAATAGATATTTCCACACAGTCTTCCCAATCCAGTCAGAGATAAGCTAATTTTAAGCAGGGCCATAACACTTTATCTTCTACAAACAGGAACTAGTGCTAAGCCCAATATCTCAATTAGGGATGTAATGAAGAGTGGAAAATGCTCGGCAGGCTTGCAGCACTACATAAATTATTACTCCTGTCATTACATGTGGAAGAATCATCCTCGGCCAGGTCACAAGCAGAAGTTGTTATGTGATCTCCTCCCCAAATGTGTCATGGTTCACAAATGAAGCAGATGAACTCTTAAACACTGCAGTGTGATAGTCTGCTGCTATTTCTGAAGCAGCTTGAGGGCATCTTGAGGGCATTGGGGTGAACTCAGTTGAGTGGAATGGAAAGTATGGATGAGCTGAAGGATCCTGGGGTCTACATTTCTTAGAATACTCATTCTCTGTATACAACCTCTCTTCATTCTTCTTCACCATTCCAGATCACTGCAAGGTGTTCCATGGGGCAAAACGACATATACTCACCTTGGTCACAATGCCAGCTTCATGCATGAAGAGGCGGCTCAGCCGTACAGTCTTCTTGGCAATGGAGTGGGTATTGATCCGGGCCAGGCGTTCTCGCAGAGTCAGATACCCAGACTTGTTATATTTATCTGCTGTTCTCAATCCAAGAGAGTAGAAGGTGAGAAAATGTAATAGAATAAGTTATATCAGGCAGGAAGAAAATTTCCTGAGTATTTGATGATACTTCAGTAAGACGTAAGAAAAAGAATACCATGGGGAAACTTATTTGGATACATTTGGATGCACTGATTAACAACAAGCTAAAAAAAGCAATCATATATAGTCTCAAGAGGCTGCCTTGTAGCCGTTGTTTCTTTAGCTGAAGGGGAGTGCATAACAGATTTTCCTTTTCTAGGCATCCCCAAATTTAGTGAATCATAACTTGGTGCTCTCTGAACTTGGTTGCTTTCTTGCAGTTGTTTCATTACCCAGCTAGGTAATATCATCAGTGTTAGATTGATGCTAGCATTGATGCCTAGCACTGATGGTGTTACCTAATCAGGTAATGAAACGTCTGCAAGGAAACAACCTAGCACCAAGGTCCCCAAAGTTCAATCCTGAGCTACAAATATTCTTTTCTATCAGAACCATTACTTCTATAATTCCCAGGATAGCACCCAGATTGAGAAGGATGAGAGCTGTAGTCCAGAACATATAATGTACAAGGGGCTGCTCTGCTGTGATTATGCAAACAATACTAACAAGATAAACCTACAGGTTGCTACATTATGACCTTATATCATCTTGAAAGCTGATTTGTTTCCTGTCCCTTAGTTTTAATTCAGCTTTGAAGTTATGTTCATTAACATGGCTGGTTCCAATCCTGTAATGAGTATTCTTCAGGCCCAACTGGTTGACTCTCCCAAAGCAGAATTATGCCTTCAAGTGTATCGTTCCTTTCCAAAGTGACTTCCTCCGCTGCTTGCATGTTTGGAAGTGCAGCAGAAATTGCCTGCATATGAATAACATTGCCCATTGTGCTTTAGACCAAGACCTATAAGTAGCTGATTAATTTCCTACATTGCAAATGCTGACTCAGGAAACCGCTTGCAGTGCCAAGGCAGAAATGATGCTAGAACCACATTTTTAAAAGTGCTTTCCCTTTGCTTTTGTTTGCCATTATTCAACTTTCAATATCCCTAGGTCAACTCAAGGAAATTAGATCACAACGTCCTGCAAAAATACATCAAGCGTTTCCATATAGCCTGCTTTACCTAACCCACTTCAGGTATACCGGATTACAATTTTCAGACAAATTATCGTAAGAGATTGAGAGCTATTGGAAATTGAAGGTTCTTGACATTCTTGTCTACTGATAAGGCAGTAGACGCAGCCAGAGAAGATCAATCCTCCTTACCTATTTCCTTCCGCCTTTTGTATTCATTGATATTGCCATTGACATCTGTCATAGCAATGACTGCAGCCTGCAGGGCTCCATAGGCATCGTCAGTGTCTGAAGTGTTTTCCACAATCTTCTGCAACAACAGCGGGTATTTTGTGATTCGTTGCACTGGCATCACCAGGAAGAAGCTCAGGTTTGAAGCACCAGTGTGAGGCCTTACCAAGAAATGGATAAGAATTATCAGTTGGAGCATTTGGGGGGGCCCTCAAGCAAACAGCGCCATCTGCTGGGATCAAGAAAGCATACTTACTCTATCATGGAGCCTGTTCTCTGGAATAACACCCATCCTCCTCTCCCTGCTCAGAAATTCATGTCAAACACCCACCCACCCCATCCTGATGACGTGTCAGAAAGTCTTCAAATCCTGGCTCTTCTCCCAGGCCTTGTGGTGCAGTGCTTATGGAGCCTTGTAGCTGATATTTTTTTGTTAGAGGCAGTAGGTCTGTGTAGATACAGGGATTTTCTTACTGGTTTTACTTGTTTTCTTTCTTGTTTTGATTGCATGAAAGTCACCCAGAGTCAATTTGCAATGGGTGTCCTCTAAAGCTCCTAAATAAATAAATATCAGGATGTAAAGCAGCTTTAAAATGTTCCAGCCTTCCCAACTGGGAAATTGAACATTTCATATTTATTTATTTATTATTTAGACTTATATGTATTTAACAGAGAGGCAGGATCTGCATTTCACATCTCCATTTATTTATTTGGCTTGTATCTCATTTTTATTTTGTATAACTTAAGATGGTATATGTGATAATTCTTTTCCCGCAACCTGATGAGGTGGATTGGGGTGAGAAAGCATGCCAGGTCCAGTCATTCAACAGGGTCCCTAACCTAAGAGAAGACTAGAAATCCCATCTCCCAGTTTCTAGTTCAACACTTCGCCCACTACATCAAACTGATTTTTTTTATTTGAGCCTGCCAAAAATAACCCCACAACAAAACACAATCCATGAACCAAATACAACAACCATCTTCCCTTCATAATATTCCAAAGTATTGTACATATCCAGTTGATAATCCACCTCAGATTGTTGTGCTTGATTTCCAATAAAGTTAAGAAATTTAATTTTAAAACCCCAGTGGAATACTATGACCATGTCATTGTCCGGAACATTACCATCATGTTTGAAGATTACACATTAGCCATGATTAGCAGTGCAGACCTGATTCTTGTTGCTCAGTGAAGTTCGAAGAGTTTTTCTGCAGTTGGGCTTTAGCTGGTAGTAGTGGAGAGAAAAAAATGAGTAAACTGAGCCCCTTTATTTCAGCTTCCTGTTTCAAAGAAGGCCAACAAGGTCTCCAGGTGAGTCTTCAGCATCGGGTATTTTATTGCTGTGGTTAACATATGGTGTTGTTATATTAGCCAGGAGATCACAATGCTGTTGCAAAGTAGTAGTTTGGCTGCCAATTTACCAGCTCTATTGTAGAACAGGCTTATGTGCTCCCCAAGGTGTGCCACCTTGGAGGGCAAGCTGGCTTTTCACCAGAAAGAAAGGTTAGCAGCTCTTCCTGCAGCAGCATCCAAACCCCTTCCCTCCCTTGGAGTCACTTTTCAAATGGATGCCACAACTAGGAAGGTTCAGAGCCAGCAGGAATCTGCCTGCCTGCACAGAGTACCAACTTATCTCCCCACTAAAGTGGTATCTAGTCATCTATTCACATAGAACATGCTTTCAAACTGTTACGTAGACAGAAGCTGAGGCAAGTAATGGGAGCTGCCTTGCCCTGCAGTGCTAGAACTCAAACCACTGGAACAGAGTCCTGTTAGGTTCGTCGGAAAGATAGGCAGGACTCGCGGACTTCGTTAAGGTGTTTATTGAACGAAGAAGCACACACAG
>JANHFO010008229.1:26872-40582 GCA_032468095.1 Pareas carinatus | reverse complement strand
GGGAGGGGGGAGGGGGCGGAAAGGGGCGAAAAATCATTCAAGGGCTTTAATTATCTTATCTTTTATATTCTGTGTGTGTGTTTAAAACTTTTCAATTAAAAAAAATGTGGGTGCTTGGCAGCCTGCCTGCACTTATGAGTACAGGGGCACTTCGAATCATCCGAGCTGTCTACTTCCCTCCCTCATATATGTCCTTTTGGCCTCTGCACTCCACGGCCCTTGCCACTTTAACTGACCTTCACAGTCCTTTTGTTCCCACTGTTGATTAAGCATGGCTAACTTGGTCACTCATGAGACCCAGAGACGCAAAGTCATGTACGGTGGTCTTCTCACGCGATCTGAGGAATACGGCTTCATGTGGCCCTCACGAAGAGGCAGGGTGGAAATACTTCAGAGTGCATAGTGGTGAGGGCAACTATGACTGGGACTGAATTGGGGCTTCCTATAAAGCTGTGGCTTTGTATTTTTATGTAGTGGGCAGACGGCAGAGATGAGGCTTGAGTTAACCAAAACAGGATTTATTCAAAGGACAACAAGGTAATTCGAACACTGACAGAAGATGTTATCAGAAGCTGCTTTGCAAGCTTCCTTTTTATACTTACTGACAGGTCACAGCTGTGACCAATCAGGAGCCGGGATTTTCCCGCTTCTTCCCAGATCCTGGGCAGAATTGATACTTTGCAAGCAGTTCTTCCTGTGCAAGATGCAAGCCAATACAGCCCCGGGCTGTTGCTGTTTCAGTGCTAGACCTTGCAGGCTATTTACCAGTTGGGGACACAACAGTATCATACTGTTGGAAGTTTCCCAGGGATGAAGAAGAGATGGAGTGAAGAGGTACTTGGGAGAACTGAAGGGGAGGCAGTTTCTTATCTTTGGAGAACTGAATCTTGGGGCTGGTATGGCTCAAACCTGGAATGGTTTGGATTGGGGTGATTCTTGCCTAATATGCTTAACGATAGCAGCAGGGAATGTCAAGATTGGCATTGCTAAGCAATCAAGTCGTGCAACACCATGTTTATGATCGCATTGCTTAGTAATGGAAATGCTGGTTCCAATTGTGATTGTAAGTTAAAGACTATCTGTGCAGAACTGAATTTGAAATGTTATAAATTTTTCAACAAGCTTCACAAGTTCTGTTTCACTTTTCCATGAAGTTTTCACTTTGCCTCTTCACTTTACGGTAAAGAATGTGGTCAAATCTTGCAAGACCTCCTCCACTGTCCCTTGTCCAAAGTATAGTAAAACAACAGTATTGTCTCTGCATGGAGAAGGAAAACTCTGTGAAATTGGGAAGTACTTGCACATCCAAATATATGGAGAGTGCCTTTTGACAAAACAGAATGCCTTCCTAGGCCACATTCTGAACCTAGTCATAAAAAGGGCTCATTCTTCCTCTTGGACACCTCAAAGACTAGAGGTTTTCAATTCTACTTTAAAATAATATTGCTTGAACCAAAAATCTTGTTTATCATAACTATGATTATTTTTGAACAACTCAACTGCAAACCATAGTTTATGAAACTTGTTTCTTTATCTAAAGCACCATAGTTTAGAGCAGTGATGGCTAACCTTTTAGGCACTGAGTACCCGGACTAAATATTTGCAGCTCGTAATGTCATCGCCTGGCGCCGCTACTCTCTTTCTGAGCATGTGCAGAGCCCTGTGATGTCATGGCCCGGCACTGCTACTCTCTTTCTGAGCATGCTCAGCTCTGGGGCAATGCTGGGGTGACTTGGCTCGCGTGCCAACAGTGGTTTAGAGTTTGAAGAAGACCCTAATTACCATCAATTCTTAATATTCCTCATTTTCGACATGGTGGGTAAAAGGAAAAGATTGTTTTCCAAGGGTGAGTCAGTGATGCTATGCTTGTTTCGGTTAAATGACCATTTATTACAATATTTACATCTGAAAGGACCTTAAGTCTGACAACAGTATTATACCAGACTAAAACAATTATTGTTTCTCCTCTTTTATCTCTTACTTTTATGAAACTATCTTCAAGGTAAAAGTCTAAGTCAGTGGTCTACAACCTTCTGGGCACCAGGAATCAGTTCAATGGAGAAAGGTTTTACCGTGGACCGGTGAGGGTGTGGTTTTGCATGCTGCCTGCATCCCACCAATGGGACTTGGCTTCTTTGCACGCACCGGTTGCTGGAATGCCACGGACTGGTACTGGTCCACAGATTGAGGGTTGGGGACCCCTGGTCTAAGTTTCTCAATGGCTGTATCTTTCTATATTCTTACCAATATTAGGGTGCTTCAAAAGGCGACAGATTCTAGCTTCTCTCTCTAATTTCTGGTGATCTGTAAGAAATGAAAATACATAATTTTAGATAAATATTTCCTTGACTTAATAGAAGTAAAACAAACATGACAGTGCAATTGTCATAAATACATGCCAGTTGCTAAATGCCCAATATTTAGCGGTCATAAGTCACTTTTTTCAGTGCTGTTGAAATTTTGAATGGTCACTGAAAGAATGGTTGGCAAGTTGAGAACTACTTGCAGTAAATTAATTGAAGGGCTTAGTTTTGGTTTCCTTTAAACTACAAGTTGAAGTATCTGGTTGTGTTAGTTAACAACTAGGTCAAGGTTGTAAGTCAAGGACTACCTATATTTAAGGGGAAAAGACTCCAGGTCCATAATAAAACCCAGATTTAATTATGCTACCTTTCCTAATCCTTCACAAACAAATATACCCTTGCTGTTAGAATCAGTACAAAGGTTTAGTACAAGTAGATAGATACACACAGATAGTTTTCCAAACACTGTAATGAAATGGACCAAGCAATATGTGTTTATTTACCTATTTTGCAGCAATGTTTTGAAGCAAAAAGAAAAAAAATACAGCTTGTTTTCTCCGCTTTAAACACTGAATATATGTTAGATCCAACCTGAGAGAACATCGTTCTATTCATTATAAATATTATTACTGTATCACTAGTTTGACATCCATACCTTCCGTGGTTGTGAATTCAAAATTAACTCTGGCACATTGCTTCCCACAAGCAAACACAAATTCATGCTAGGCTTATCCACTTTGTATTAGGAAAGCTTTGAAAAATGTTTGGAAGATTCTTCTGGGTTTCCAAATACCAAATATTTAAAGCCTTTTTTCTTATTACAGTAATGTCATATTGAGATGACATTCAATACATTATAATAATGATATATTATGATGATTAATCTGAATTGTATTAGTCGCTTTTGCCTTATCTCAGTATGTTTTGAAAGCACCATGCAGAAGGATGCATTAAGCATCGCTGTGCCTACATGGATAAGGAAAGCAATAAAGTATTTAATATTGATAATCGTTTTCGCTAACAAACTATAACTAAATTTGAGCAGTATAACTTTTAGCCTTAAAGCCTTTGAGGCTAATAAGGGCTGTATGCAGCAAGCTAACGTTGGCTGCTGAAACTGAGTCAGTTTGGATCATAACCAAGCTGGGTTTATTTTAGGAGGCCTCAAGGAGTGCTGCTATTACTAGCAATGGAGCAAATAATTTATAAGGCAGTAATTTAAGGAACTTTAACCTAATTTTCTGCTTCTTCGAGAATAGCTCATAATTTTGCCTGAGTTAACCTGCCACTATAAGCGATCATTCAGTTTCAGTAGTAGATAAGTAATTCTGAATGAGCTTTTTAGATGGCAGTAGAATATACAGCGATAGGCAAATTCGCACAAGTCAAGTATGAAAGCCAGATGTTGTATCTGTATACGTATTTGGTATTAATAGAGTACCATATTTTGAAAACTTATGATTCATGAGGCAAACAAAACAATACATTCTACAAAATATCTTGCAATGCTCCTGAAAAGTGGTCCAGTTTGGAGCTGAATTTCTAAGACAACAATTGTTACATAGTTGGGATAAATAGGGCTTGTGTAGGACTTGAATTCAAATAAGAAGAGATGCTTCTGCACATATAGGACGTGAGCATATCATTCTTCTGCAACTTCTTAAAGCAACTGCATTTCCCTACTCCAGGATCCCTCTTCAATTGCTGCACAATTCCAAGGAAAGGCATATTTGGCTAATAGAAATGCCATGGTACATTTCTATGCATATAATTCTCCATTTGAAATTGAAGAGATACCCAGTCCTCTGTTGCAACTGCTAACACCTTTGCCCTGAAAACGTTGAATATGTGTTGATCTCTTAATGAATCAGTTCTCTCTGGTTCATTATGCTCACTGAAGACAAATTCCTTCAGTGTCCTGACACACATGGCAAAATAAAAAATTCTGATTCTCCTAGTGAATAGAAAAATTACCATACTAATTTCACATGCCTCAACACTTAAGGGAATAAATAAAATAAAATGACTTATTCTTCTATTAGCTGGTATTTTCAATTAGTCCTACTGCCCATGGTGAGCAAAACATTTTAACATCTGCATAATGGGATGTATAAAAGACTAGCGAAACCTTTTAATTTCTTATATAAAGTACCTACTACATATTCAACAGTCAACAAGTCGCTAAATAAATTAAAATGAGGTTTACGCAGCCTAATTGACTTCACACCACACTTAATAATTTATCTCATTTGATGCAATACAGATCATTAAGGCCAAACTGTTACAATATTCCTTCATAATGAGAAAAAAAACAGGTATAATGGCAGAAAAACACCTTAATTATCTGATTATGCTGGTCTTTGACTACAATAAAGATTTGATGATGATACCTGAAAAGGGATAATAATACGTAGTATATCTGGAAGTATATTTCTTTTTGGCTATTTTTCACAGTCAATTGAAATTGGCATCTTTATATCAAAAAAATAAAGAACATCGCTATTTATGCTGCTGTAATGTGTCATCTGATCTTAGTTTTAAATTAATCTAAGCAAAAGACCAACTAGTTAGGTTAACATTGAATTTAAACCAAATAGAAATATCAACTAAAAAGAGCTAAGGGAAGTTGCACTGCTCATCGTTATAGGAAAAGGGAAAAAGGAAATGTTTCAGGTATGCAATCAAACAGAAAATAATATTTAATTTTAAAAAATCATAGTCCAGTTGCTTTCTGAGACAACCATGACCTGGATGACTGAGAATCTCCACAGACATATAGCCTAAAATGGATTTTATCAACCTACAGTCTTTCATTTGCATCAGGCAGTAGCGGTTTGATGACAGAAGCTGGACAAGGGCTGCTCAGAGTTAAAGCTAAGCCAAGACATAAAATGGGAAGAGATTATGTGACAGGGATCTCATCTTTTGATTTCTTCATGCAACAATTGAAATATTGACGGTATTTGCAAATGAATCTAACACTCATTGATTAAAAGAAAAAGAGTGGGACACCATGTCAATCTCTAACATATTTTCCTCTAGGTGTGTGGTGGGAGCAGAACTGTGAGGTGGTAGACAGAAAAAGCTCAAACTAACTGCCTTTTCTTTCCTGCCTGTTGATGGATGTTTCTACCATGACTATACCTTCGGTGGAAGAAAAACAGAAAATATTTGCTTAAATATGGAGGGAAATTGCAGATACCAAATTTTGTGAATAGCATATGGAGAACTTAGAATACAAAATACATCTTCCCATTTTTTTGTGAAAAGAATTAGGATAAATGTCCAATTTATACCAAGTTTGGCCTCTGATAATTTCTATTGTCAGCAATTGTCTCTTTATCTAAAAAAAAATTAACCATTTTATTTCATTTTCATTGAAAATAATTCGATGCAATCTATTCAAGCCGCAACAGATTATACCACAAGCCACTGTTTTTATTTAAAGTGTTGAGGCTATCATCCAGAGTTTATTTTGGACGTGCTTAAGATTGAGTATGTATTCAAGGAAGTTTTCTAATTGTTTTTTATTTGAATAGTACATCCAAGCAAAACATGCCAAACTGCAAACATTTCCGAAGCTATCCTAATTTTTCTCTTTCAGAATCAAGGCCATTTTATAGAACTGCTATTTTTCATAAGACGTGCATTTCCAAACCTAGACAATTCGAAAACAGCTTTCTTATTCTTGTCACATCGTACAAGGCTTTCTGTTCAGGAAGCTGTTCTGTTCAAATAGGTTTGAAGAGAGAGAGAACACAATCCTTGGTTCCTAGCCATCTAAAATTCTCTAAAGCCAGTGCTAGTTTCTGGACTTTTCACAAGTAACCCACTTCTCTAACCAAATCCTTTAGGAAGCATAATCTTCTCCAAGGGTAACGTTTCAAATTATCTTCTTTATTCATGACTTTCTCTGGATAGCTACCTGGTGTTTCCAAAGGAAGACCCTGTTCCAATATATCACAAACTTCAATGACAAAAGTATTTTTCTCCTTCCGCAGAGCCCCGTCTTCCTAATATTTCCTATTTTTACGTACTTGTCAGGTAGCCATGATTGCCAAGACAACTCTCTCACAGAGGTTACAAAAGTACAATGGATTCTTGTAGGCGATGCCACGAAAAGAGCCAATTATTTTTAAAGGCCTGTTGGATGAAAGGAAACTAAATGAGGACACACAGTATGCCTAAAGTTATTTGTTTGCATGGGCACTGCCATCCCTCCAGGCTTTTGAATAAGATTAGCCCAAACATATTCAATTAATTTGACACACTTTGTAATGACTGGGTATAAATGGGAGGTAAGTAGGGTGACAGGCAAAGGAGGACATGGACAATTGGAAAGGAGGACAAATGAGAATTAAAAGAGGACTGTTGAACTTTGTTGGCATCCATGACAAAAATTACCATGAAAAATTGCAAAACCTGCAAAAAGAAAAAAAGTACACAGGTCTCCATGTATATTACTATTACCAAATATCAGAACGACTGGCTCTTCAATTTAAGGAATGTGTTTGAACTGGTTAGGAGGCAAAAGCATAGAACTGATTAAGGTCTTGTCAGTTTTAGAAAATAGCACCAGCCCTTGGGAGGGTACTAATCAAATAATGGAAGGAGGAAAGCTGAGCTTGTTCACTTCTGGTTAACACTTAGTAAGGATGAGCTGTACCTTGGAGAAAAGCTGCTCGAAGTGATACCCAGAAAGACAGTATTTAACTTTAAGGCTACACTTGCCAGATGGAGGACATCAAGATAAAAAGACACAGGCTCTTTTTGCTGGACATCTGGTGACCCTAGTGATAGGGTAATGGGGAAAGAATATCTGTGGATTACTCAACTCCTACATTAAGGGTTTGTTATTATTTTTTAAAGTAACCTTCTAATTTATAGTCATATACTCTTAAAACAGGAATGAAAAAGGGTATTGTATTCATAAGCTCCTAAATGTTCTTCTATTTATTTAAACTATTTATATAGCTGTCCATCTTATAAACAACTCCAGGCAATCACAAGAGTACTATAAAACACTTGTACCTTTTTACTATTAATGGTAGCCCTAAGTGCTATTAATGACATCGTTGCTTGAGTACTCTTAGGGTATTCTGGTTTGGGACATAATGAACCCGTGAGAAGATAAAATGTGACTAAGTGTGCTTTAGTACTGCCTACTCTGACTCCAGCATTGCTTCCCTTTCTTTCATGGACTGTGGACAAATTTCTCAAAGTAGGAATCTTTAATATTCACTTAGGTCCCCCTATGAATAGAATCTTCATTTCCCAGGAGTTCTAATCTCTGTGAAGGTCTCCAATGATTAGAGAAGAAATTTGGCTACTCAATTTTAATCTCATTGTATGGGTGGTAATGTGGATAGTAGTCATTCTTTTCAATAGCAGAATGTGATTAATAGTCATCCTATGAATTAATAACCAGTTAACAATGTATCCACTCATATCTTCATTATTTTATGTTCATAATACTTTTACCTGAGTTATCCTTTTGCTTCTTTTTAATTACTACTTTAATTATTCCTTTCAACTGTAATTCAACACCTTCATATTCACATTCTAAAGAAGATTCACATTCTAGTTCAAAAACACGAATGTAATTTTCAATTACAGAAATAATATCTGTGCAAAAATGGTTCTAAAAATAAAACTTGCATAGATGAAAACCTCTGTAATTACTCCTTTCAGCATATTAAAACACACAGACACACATACATGCAAATTCTATGGTTTTGCCCATGGCACAGAATATCACAACTGAGAAAAATTGTTATCGACCCTTGACTGGTACTGGTTTCTGGAACTATGACTCATTTCAATTTAAGGAATGCTTAATGAACATGTGAATCTTACAACTACCATTTAATATATTTATTTTAATATCTTATATGAAAGAGCTGTAGTGGCGCAATGGTTAGAATGTAGTATTCCAGGCTAATTCTACCAACTGCCCGGAGTTGATCCTCACTGGCTCAAGGTTGACTCAGCCTTCAAGTCTTCTGAGGTTGGTAAAATGAGGAGCCAGATTGCTGGGGACAATATGCTGACTCTGTAAACTGCTTATGAGAGGGCTTTAAAGCCCTATGAAGCAGTATATAAGTCTAAGGGCTAAGTACTATTGCTATATGAATATTCTCTTATTTAGGTAAATAGGAAAATAAAAATGGAGAACAGGTGTAGATAACAGCAAAAGATAATATGAAAAAATAGTAATGCTCAGAGTTGCCTTGGCAGAAAAAGAATTATATATCTCAGCTGCATATCTAGGGGTTGTATGATTACTATAGGAGTATTCTGGAACTCACCTACTTATTAATGACTTGACATCTCATACGTAACACTGTATTAGGGATGAAAGAATGAAGAAAGAAAGAATAAAGAAGATGGGAGGAAAACAAGACTTACACAAGGAAAAATATCCTACTATTCATGTTTTTCTCATAAGAATGTGACAATCTTAGCAAATGAGATATCTGTATTTTATCTCCCCTAGCTACAGACACAGATTTATTACATCACTGCATTGTACAGGAAAAAAAGACCAACAACTAATGTAAGAATATCCAACAACTACATTTCCAGCAACTAATCTTTAAAGCTTTAAATATCAATTGGTCCAGGTCTCAAAAAATGGCTAATAAGAAAATACACTGAAGATGTATTTTATAATTCAAAAGGGAAATGTATTTTAATGTGAGTACAGGCTTGTGATCTGTTTTTCACAGTTTTCATACTCTGCGAGGAAAGAGGCATTTACTCTGCCTAAAAAAAACCAGTTCTCAGATATCTGGTCAATTCTTTTGTTTTTGTATTGTTTGTACTCGTGTGTTGATATACTGTCTGCATATTATGGTAACAGAAATACTATTTGTCAATCTACTGATATGTGGAAGGTCATCACTTCTCTTTGTAGAGTTGAAGATCATATTTTGGCTGAGGTTAGGGCAAGCATGATCCAAGGTTCATAGCTCCCGAATTCTAATTTGCATACAGCAAAATGACTTTCCCCCCACTAGTAGTATAAATTACTGGCATATCCTGTGCTTCTCTTGACATAAAAAAGAGGATCTCGCTGTAGTTATTGGTCATCAAGTGCTTTCCATATTTTTTATAACATCCCTGGACTGATTCTGCAAGAATGCCAAAGGTATATACAAAGCAGCAACATTTGGAGATCATGTCTAAGTAAATTCCAAGACTTCTTTGGAGAAATGAAAATTAGTGATCATCATGTACTTATTATTTATTAAAATTTCTCATTATAGTAAATTTATTCTATATACCTCAAAGAAAAAGACACCACCAAAAAAGTAAAGGGAAGGTGGTAGGAAAAGTACAAGCAGGCTCACTTGCTAAAGTTTTCCTGGTTTAATAATAACCAGCTGAGATAGGTCCCTAACACCCAGTCAATGGACCGGCAACCATCTGCAGCACGCCGGCAACCAGTCTGCGCAAACAAGTCAAGCCTCATTGGCGGGATGCAGGCGGCATGCAAAACTGCACACACACCCCGGTCCGTGGAAAAACCTTACTCCATGGAACCTGTCCCTGGTGCCCGAAAGGTTGGGGGGCACTGTTCTAGGTGTCCCAAAGTATTATCTTGATAATTGAGGAAAGAAAACTGTTATAATTAGGATGGAAATGTTGCAGAATGATCTTGCATCCCCAGACCTATTTTTTTTTAATGTAGAACTTTCAATCCTTGGCTGCAAAATTCTAGACAACCACTGGAAGAAACAAAGTACCTCTTTGTTGTCAATTAAAAGTCATCCAAATGTTTGCAATTGAGATTAATCCTACTTTACGAGAGGGAAAAGGTAATGTTTACCAAAATAAAGTTTCACTTACTTAACTTACAAGAGTCTGAAATATGCCTTCAGAAATGTGAAGGCAGTACAGTTAACTCAAAGCTCGTTGCACAAAGAGTAGCCGCAACCTATATATAAAGCTGATGCTACCCTAAACTATCTTAATGGCAGAGCATAGACTCAAGTAAGGCTCAGTAACATACTCCTTACGCCAATCATCTGGCTTATTTTTTAAATAATTTTTAAGGTAAAACGTACATATCCTTTACACATTAAATGGTCCTTTGTTTAGAACCTCAAATCTCTCCAAAAAGAGATGCTAAAGTGAGAGAAAAGCATCCGGACATTCTCTAGTTATCCATATATAAATGGACAGAAAGGCCAAGACAGGTTGTTTTTAACTTTCAGATAAGGAAATGGATCAAATTTTCTTCAACCAAGTTTGACTAAACAAATTACATTTTTCACTATTGGGCAATTCCCTGTCTTAAGTTACAAAGAATATCACTGATTTCTTTAGACCAGGGAATGCTACAGGAATGTTAAGGAAAGATTGGGTGAATAAGAGACAACATAATTTTCAGAATTAAGACCTCTAACTAAAATCTCAAAATATTGAACCGTCTTCCTCTGCATAAGAAATCATATGTCAAAACTGTACATACAGACTTCTTTCAACACGAATGGATACACAATATGGTCAAACTTTCATTCAGTATCAGGTATTAGAATAAAAATAAGATCTACTTAAGTCATATTCCTGGTATGCCTACTTTTTGACATCAGACCTCATCCTCAAAGAGTCCATTGAGAAGTAAAGTTCATAGCTTATAAATGGTGAGTCATATTTGAAGCTTGGTTCTGTTGCTTTTTTTGTTGTCTAAATATTCCAACCTTCTAAATTTTGGGCAATAACAGTTCAGTATATCCAAGGAATGACTCAGAAATACAAAGTGGATTCCAAAAACAGGGTACAAATGACACTGAGATGACTAAAGAAAAATAATTTCCCTTTTCTTTGTGATTTTTGGTACAATAAATAACCTACATTCAAGTATAAAATGAATACAGTGTAATACCATTATACTAATATAAATGCCTGCTGAAATTACCAGAATTTCAGCCTAGGCATGATTACTAAGGAATATGTGCTATAAAAATGCTTGTAAATTTCTTGGGAGTTACATTGTGGGAAACAAACTGGTACTTCCAGATGTTTTCAACGCTATTTTCCATAAATTCCAGCCATTAGGTCCATTGATCAAAGATTATGGGAGCTGTAAAACATCTGGTGAGCGCTGTGCCTACATCTGGAATTACATCTTCCATCATCTTTTGGAAAATGCCGACCTCATCATTTCTTTAAACTTTATTTAAAACTACCAGCTATTAAATTTATTGAGGTTAGACAAAGCTACTGTATAATAAATAAAAGGAACAGATTCATACATAGGATTTTCATTGGATGTGCAGACTTCACCTCATTCTAAATAGCCTGGAGAAGAAGTTAAATAGAAGTGAGTTTCATTTTCACAAAACATGTTAGCACCCCTTGACAGGTCCTAGAGCCCCAAGTATAGGAGAACTGGTCAACCTTTTATCTTACAAAAATGGGACTCATTTTCTTCTACTTGGACATAAGTTAATTGAGCTGAATTTCTGCCTGAAGCGTCTCCTAATTATTATTGATTTTTTAGCAAAAACAGAATTGCAGACATACTTTTTAAATTATTCTGACTTTACTGTTCCTAACTCTTTAAAAAAAATTCTCTGCTTAATCAAAATCCTATTTAGCCTTCAGCGAACTCATAGTGAAGGAAAAAGATCCTACAATCCAAAGAAAAAACATGCTAATCATTGCTAATAACTAAGGCTGTGCAGTGCTTCAGATTTTAAACATGTGGAAACAGTTTAAACATCTGTCTCCAACTCCCTGTTTTTTTTCCCAGGGATTGCTTGGCTGTGTTATTTAACACAATCTTGGGGAAAGATGTATTTTGTCTTAAAGGCCTGCTGGCAGGTTCAACATTACACAACACCCCTACTTACAACCTATAATATTATGTTGTTGTTTTCTTCAGATGAAATCTGATGTCCCAATAACAGACATAATTCTGATTTTTCTGTTTATTTCTTTCCCCTATATATTCTTAAACTCTGCTTTGGAGGATTTGAGGTCCCTTCAGGGTAGATTTTCAAAGTATGTTGAGGCAGTTTTCAGGAGATAGAGAAAGATTGCTGGTTCAGATAACAGGAAAAAAATATGTGGTGCAAATATTTCTCTTGGATTTCACTCTTTATATCTATTTTGTCCTGCTTTTCATTTAGAGATTATAACACAAGATTCTTATCTAGCCTTCATTTATGCAACTTGTGGCACATTTTAAGTGCTGGTTTTGTAGCTAGTTTTAAAAGATATTTAGTATTTATGAAGTGACCACAGAAAACAACTGAATTCACCAAAATGGTAACAGTGATAGAATTTTTTTAATGGTCATTACATTAAAACCAATAACCGCTCTTCTGTAACTGTTCCCCGTCAATTTGTAACCTAGGAAGGAGGGGAGAGAAACAAATTTGTTATATGAATATGTGGAAATATTCTTTGGAAGAAAAACGTTGCAGTCAGCTATCCAGCTAATGAGTAGGAATGCTCCAAAACACTATGCTATTGTATAATACTTGAAATAATTTAGCCTAGAAAATATACTAAAAAACACTTGCATATGCACGTGTATCACACTTCCTTGTGAAAAATAGCAGACATGAAATTCTACTGGAAAAAAAAATCAAAGAAAATGTGGAAGGAAAATGGATCACCCTAATGAATTCAGCCAATTTCATTGCTTAGGATACACAATGTGCATTCTGCAAATACACACACACGGTCTTCAAATCCCATTTAGGTGGCCTCCACAAAGCTGCCTTGATCTGCAACTGCCAAAACCTGGCAGCATGGTATCCCATTATTCTAAACAGGAAACACGTACGCGCACGCGCGCGCACACACACACACACACACACAATACTAAAGAAGCTTTAAAACTTTTAAAAAAAACAAATAAAAAACTACAAATTGCCTATAAAACAAAAGATGATGTACAGAAAATCTTGAAGCACATCATGTAGCGTTGCCTTACTCATCCTGCATAATCAAAAAATTAAGTATGGTCCCCGAAATCAAAAACAGCCCATATGCAACAAGGGACTGGGGATAGTTAGCACTCAGAAATATCTCTAAAGATAAGTGATGTTAAAGGCTGTTTTTTTGTTTTGTTTTTTTCTTTGCCGCTTCCTGGTGGCAGAATTAAGCTTGGCAAAAACTAAGGGAGATATACTATCAGTGGAACAACTATGAATTCTTTATTGGAGATTTGGGGCCTATTATATTTCAGCATATCAGGGGGAAATTATAAGAAGGTAGGAAATAGAATTGTCTTTGTTTCCCCTTGAGTGATATTTCCACATAAGAGCTGCAAAACCCTATTTTATGTTGGCTGGAGTCCTTAATCAGGTTGTATTACGGACGACTTCCGGTTCTGGAGGCAACAGGTCGTGGGAAAGCTAGCTCTGCTTCCCACGCCTGAAACCTGCTC
>JANHFO010008229.1:0-20018 GCA_032468095.1 Pareas carinatus | reverse complement strand
GAGCCAAAGGATCACCTTGCTGCCTGGGTTGCGGCATTCCCGGCATCCCGCGGAGCGATCTCCCACGCTTTTGCGGAGTATTCGCTCCATTAGACACATACACTTCCCCCCTTTTTTGGGGGGGAAAAAGTGCGTCTAATAGTCCGAAAAATACGGTAGTTTCTCCTATTTTTATGTCTTTTCTTTCACATTTTTAATACTCTGAGTTCTTGAAGAAGAAACTTACAAGAAAACGAGAGGATGAAATTAAGCATATATTTTGACCATGTTCATTAGGGTTGCTTGAATTAGAAGTCCTATCTAAAGAATCATTCATTCCTAAATATTACATTTTAAAATAAGCTACTGACTATTTCTTGATTTTCTGAAGATTCCATTGTTTACACTGGACTTTATTTTCATTTGAATATGTGCAATCATATTATAGTGCACCTGTCTTAGTTCCTTGTAAACTTGAAGAGCTATGGTTAAAAGTCTAACAAAAAAATAACAGATCTTCTAGAGCAGGGGTCTCCAACTCCTGGTCCATAGACCGGCACCAATTTGCGGCATGCCAGCAACCAGTTCGCACAAATAAGCCAAGCTCCATTTGCAAAATGGAGACAGCATGCAAAACCACGCCCCCTCCGGGCCACAGAAAAACCTTTCTCCGTGGAACTGGTCCCTGATGCCCAAAAGGTGGTTGGCCACTGTTCTAGAGGAGAGAGAAAATGAGAATTTTGAAAATTAAGGCAGGAATTCCAGGAGTATTTTATTTCTGTAAGAAACAGAAGTTTTGAAAGCTTGTGCAAGTTTTTCTCAGTCCCATCGTCTGCTAACCAAAAGAGGATTCTTTTGAGCTTCTTTCTCCTGCTTTCTTCAATCTGTAGACTGTGTAATCTTTTTATCAAGTTCCTCTTTAGGAGGTCATTCATTCTTCCCCCCAAGGTAAGTTATAAATTCCTTTGCAGTCAGTTTACAGAGTGTGTACGTGTCATGGCTTGCATATACTATAATCATAAAAGGTCTATTCTGACAATTATGTCTCAAACAGACACTGAACCACAAACTTTAAAAAATGTTAAAAATATCTAAGACATTCTAGTAAGGATAACTGAGTATGATTAGCAGTAAAAATGAAATAGCAAGAAATATTACTGGACTATGTAGAAAGTAGATGGGGTTGAATGGCCCACCAAATCAAGCATTCCTTGCAGATATAACTCTGTCAGAGAGAGGAGTGTATTATAAATATGTAAAATATGTGAACATTTGCAAGTCAGTTTTGTCTTTTTGAGGACTCGTTTAGACATGTCATCCTCTACCTGCAATCATCTATAGAGTCCCAGAACAGATTCTGCCATCTTAATTTTGTCTGTGCAGGAACACATTACCATGACAACGTTTTTAAACAAGTAATTTTTTAATAGAAGTCTTTACCTTTTCTAGATCAGTTTCTATAGGCGATTTTTCACAAATAAGCTATGCAAATGAAATCCACATCAATCTGTTACAAAAGAGCCCTCTCTTCACTGCACAAACATCTGTATTACTGATCAAATATTTACAGTACTGTAGTACATAAACATTTATCCTTGGGAAAGGGATTTTTGCCAAGAAGGTAGAAATAAATTATACAAAAATCTTCCTCTTAACTTAATCAAGTAGAAGCAGAAAATTACTGAGGCTTTAATTTTGGCTCTGTTCCTGTTCCACATACTCTTTGTGTCGATTTTTCAATGTGCTACATGTTATACAAATACTACATGTTTCCATTCAGAATGCAGGAAAAAAGCATTCAGCTCTAAGCAATAATTGTAAGCAAAGATTGGATTTTTCTTCTCTTTCCACAGAATAGCATTCAAGGATGAAAAAACTGTAAGGTACTGTTGTTATTCAGTACATCTTATTAAAATAAATAGCTGGCACTACAGGTGGAAAATTCAGCCATTTAACCTCCAGTAAAGGAGGAGTCTTTAATTCTCCAAAGTCAGACTTCTTGATCTAAGGAGGAAAAGAACTAATCAAACAGCTACAGTAAGAGTATTCTGATTTTTTTTTAAAAAAATAAGTGCTTTAGAGTCAATGTTGACTCTTGGCGATTACCTGGATTGAAGCCCTGCTTTTTTCTTGGCAAGATTAGGGCTGAGAGAGACTGCCTCTATAACAGTAATGGCTAACCTTTGTGCTCACACCAGTTGTAGCTAATGAATGCTCATGGCACTGCTACTCTCTTTCTGAGCATGCACATGGCCCCATGATGTCATCGCCTGGCGCCGCTACCCCTTTCTGAGCATGCTCAGCTCTGGGGCGATGCTGCTGTGGCCACTGAGGCATGAGTGCCATAGCTTCACGATCACTGCTCTATAAAAACCAATAAGTCTTTCAGAAAAACCTAATATGGGAAACAAATTCTGTCCAATAGGGAGGCACCAGAGCACACGGTCATGTAAACAATTTGCAACACTGCACAATTGTGAGCACTCAAGATACTTATTTTAACTTTCAAAACTCTAAACAGTGCCAACATCATCTTAATGATTGTTGTCACTTCCCAACAATATGTGTGAAAAGACCTTCTCAATAGCAGTGTCAACCTAACCAAACTTGGATACTGATACCAAAGCCCCAGAAACACAATTGCAAAAGTTGTAATTTTTAAAGAGACAGAAGAGTAAAATATTAAACATAGGTTATCATGTTAACTGACCATACATTCGCTCTACCCTCATATAAAACAGCCAATTGCACCTCCTTTTACGACCCACTGTTTATGACATCTAGTATAAGACAATACTGATTTTTTTTTTAAAAAATCCACTAGGATGTTCAACGTATTATCCTAACCAAAACCTGAAGGAGGTACCCTTAAAAAATTTAAAAGGTACCATTTAAAAATCCCAACAAACTCCAAATATTCAATCCTATTTTCATGTAACTGATTACCCTTAATTCAAAGTTCACAAAGAAGATTAAGGTCTAATGAAAATATAATAATGTTTGATCTTTACTAAAGTTATGAGTTATGAAAAGCAAGATGGGGGAAGAAAGGTGGTTGGTTGGTTAGCTTATTTTTAACAAAGATATTTGTAAACTTACATTGAAAAAAAAAACTAAGACCAGCAAGATGGAGACTCAGAAATCTGCCTGATCAGCAATATCTTTCCCTCACCCCTAGGAATATCAAATTGTTGCTACATCACCTGGCAATTGTTACTGAAGCAAGGATAGCCACATTATTAGATAAAATAAGGTGACTGTCTCTGGTGGCAGACTGCAAAGACCATTAAGCAGTTTGTATTTTCTAAGACTTCTTTTCAGATATTCAATTCTGATAAAAGCTGATTTGACCAATGTCCAAGTTGAATAAATCTGCTGAATCATATTAGTACCTGAAACTGAATTGCCAAATTGAAGATAATGTTTTTGAATTGATTCAAATGATTTGGATATTTCTTTTTAATGGACTCAAAAATTAGAAATCAGAATCAATCTGATTATTCAAATCATAAACCTAAATCAAGTTAGTTTTATGAATAGTCAAACTGAACTGGATTTCTTGTGCCACCACACTAAAATTTAGCACACTAATTTAAAGATATTCAAAGTGGGGTGAAAACAGATTCAGAAAATCTCATGCAACCAACTATGAAGTGCCCACTTTGGGTATAAGCGAATTTTTACATTTTCAAAGAAAATGGAAACGGGAAAATGATTTTAACTAATTTACCCTTCCATCTTCTTTATTTCCATAAAACTTGTTCCATATAATTCAAGTATCCTTTAACAACAATGCATGAGATAACAAAGAAAAAAAATCAAAAATTAAAGTAGGTATCTATTGAATTAAACAATCTGTCCATGAAGAACAATTGTTTTTAGAAAGACAGATTTGTAATCATTGAGTCCGTAATCTGTGCCTCAACAACTGTCTGATTTGGCACTGCAACCAAACAAGATAAACACAGACTTCAAATAATAACTAGAACTGCAGAAAGAACAATTGCTACAAACCTCCCCTTCACTGAAGACCTGTACACTGAACGAGCTAAAAAAAAGAGTTGCGGAAAATAATTATAGACTCCTCACACCCTGGACATAATCTGCTTCAACTTCTGTCCTCCAGACACAGCTATAGGCCATTCCAAGCCAAAGCTAGACCCAAAAACGTTTTCTTTTTCCATGTCATCAAACTGCTAAATAACTAACTTACACAACACTGTTAAATTATCTAGTAGGAATATATCATTATTTACTATTAGCTATTATCTTAATTGTATGACTTGTTGCTTACATCTTATAATAAAAAATAGTTGTTCATTTAGTAACATAGTTTGACTTATAGATTATTAGTATCTTATAACTGTTCTAAACCTATCACAAAAATGTATCGTATAACAAAAATGTATCACATGGAATGAAGAAGATGCTTTGTGACATGATGAATGTGTTTTGTGACATGATGATTATACTTTATAACATGATGATGTGATGAATGTACTTTATGATTGTGATTGCATTCATGATTAAGATCGTGGTTTGTCGATTGCAGCTCATATGTACATGACATGATGAATCTACTTTATGATTATGATTATGAATATATCTTATGATTGTAATCACAGTTTCTGTATGTATGTAGGTATAGAGCATGTACACCAGAGATAAACTCCTTGTGTGTCCAGACACACTTGGCCAATAAATTCTGATTCTGATTCTTGAAGTCAGAATTATTGGCCTTGTGGCAGGCTTGTGACTGTTTATGTCAATATTTTCAATGAGGTGTGAAGAATGTGGCCTGACAGCTGCTGTTGATACAGATAGATTTTGCTTATGTTGAAGCTGGGACCAGAGTACAAGCAGTCAAACAAAGCAAGAATGGTGGATCAGGGTCTCTGAAGATATCAGTAAGCACATCCATTTGCTGGATGATTTTGGAGGACTGCAAGGATTTCTATTGTTCATGTAGGAGTCCAGAACTGCAGCAGTAAGCAGAAAGAGAATGGGTCAAAGAGAAGAAAAATCAATAATCTGATGGCTCTCTCTACTTCCAGATGACAATCCTGACTCTACTGACTGTTTCACTGATGACTTTGGCTTCAAATTGCTGATAGTAAACACCAGTCTGCTTATTTGTAAGACCTTGCTTCTTCTCAAGTTGTTGGTGGATGAGCAGAACTGGTGGGCAAAGTGGTAGTCTTGGCATAACATGTAGCAGACTGCTTATTAACTGGCGTCAGGTCCCAGGAACACTTGAGCAGTGGGTTACAAGGGATTGTCAATGTATTTTTGTATGGAATTTAAAGCGCTGGTCTTAATTTATAACACTTCTCCAATCATAATCAACTGTCTAATATGCATAGCTAGGAAAAAAAACTTGGGAGCTGCTTTCCAGAAGTCTTAAAAGTTGTTACGGTTGGACACCCTTGGAGGTTAGACTTTTCCTAGTGCTAAATGATGTCTAGAAGTCAATTATGAAAGAGTTCTTCTACAGTTTCTTTATAGCTTAAATGGACACCATACCTCAACCTTCCCCCACACATCATACATATTCGCAGGGTGTTCCAGTTATTTTGAAATAGATGCTGATTTTATTTCTATTAATTATTATCTTGACTGCCTTACTATTTTGGATTATATTGTGTACTGCCAGCAATCTTAAAACTGCAGCAGCATAGAAATTAATCAGCCAACCAATTAATCAATAGAAAGATGCTGGTAGACATTCAGTATGAAGGGGAAAAAATAATACAATCCTACACAAAAAATCTGATATATATGCATATTTATAAGGCAAGGTACTCTACCAGTTTTGTTAGCACTTAATTAAATGAAAATATTATACTAGGATGGCATAGCAGTCTTAGTTCTAATATCTTAAGTCAGAATACCAAAATTTTGGGGAGGGGGGACAGTTAATATGCAACATTTGGAATGGGTGTTAATGTTTCAGCAAAATTAAGTATCATTCACAATTTATGCTAAACAGCCATTATATAAATTTAACAGACTAAATTATTCACATATCAGTATGTTTTCCCTTTCTAAATGTATTTGCATGATTTACAAGAAGTATTTATATATAAGCTAAACATTGCTTTCACATTGAGTAAGACAATGAGAGGACTATAAATCACTCCACCAGATTATACAAGGTTAAACCTGACAATGGCAAAAAATATCAGTATATCACAACTGCAAAGAGGCACTTAAGGGATGAAATAGATCTTTAAGTTTATTGTTGTGATTTCTTTCATAAGAACCTCTCAAACTTTGTGATGGACTGAACTCCACCATAAATCTCAAGCTACTTTCAATACAGACCTCTGAATCTGTGCTTTAGCAAAGGTTAACAATACACAACAACATAATGTTTAGACAAAAAAGCACAATTTTGAAAAAAAAAACAAAATTTTATAATCCAGAAAATATCGACCTTTGGTTGTTCTTATCTTCCTCATAAAGATAAGGTGCAGACTGTTTCTATAACCCATAACCAAATAACAGTTGATTATTAACATGTAAAAGTAGGACAGTATGTGGCATCTACCACAACCAGAACAATAGATAATAAAAACCAATAAACTACAACTATCAACTCTTGAAAAGTCAAAATATTGCATTGTGTGTATGTGTGTGTGTATTGTCTGTATTGATATATACACACATACACAATACAACATACATACATACACTAACCTTAACCCTACATATAAATTACCCCCAACTCTACATTGCTATGAACAAAATTTAGAAAAAGGCTTTCTTCTTAAGTATCAGCATTCTATGTCCTTAAAAATCAACTGCAACTTAATTAAATTATACATCCAATGTCTTTGTGCTGCTACTGGTAGTAAAAAGGGCAATAGCTAAATACCCAGGGAGTAAATTGCCCTTGAAATAATATTTGATCATCACAGAAAAGCAAATGGCCTGAATGACATTCCATTAAATCTTACAATGTATGAAAAATTGATACATCAATGATATACACTGTCTCTCATGCATGTAAATGCAATCACTATAACAAAGGAGCAATGAGAAGAATGTAGGCTTATAGAATGCCAAATGACATTTTTAGCAAAACATTTTTGACCACTGAAGTTAAATTGTATGCAGATCTGCCAACATTTCAATAAAACTTAAGTTGTGAAATTGTCCAAGAAGTAAACCAGTCATTCCTGATACAATTAAAATTACAGATTGCTAGATCATGTGTATGTGTTTTGTGTGCGCGTGCGTGTAGCATAAATCTACTCCAGCTTCTGCATTTAGGGTAGATTTAGGAATACCCCTAATGCAATTAAAGAATTTAACTACTGCTTGAAGATTCTATCAATGGAATCAATTATATTAAAGCTGTGCTTTGAAGAGCAAATCCTTTCACAGGTTGGCTGTTCAGATTCCAAAAACCATTTTACAAAGGTTCTAGTTCCATTCCCAGTTCAAACAGGGAAATAAAGGTTTTAAACAAATTTGGATATTACTACTCAAGATGACCTAACATCTCTTGAATGTGCTAAGTCCTTGAAACGGCTGGCCCAACATACTGTATATCAGTTTCCCAGATAAAAAAAGCATTTAGAATTTAACATATCTGAAAGCATCTTACTCTAGCAATGGTAACTCCGTTCTAAGGCAAGGTACAGGAAGTTTCATGGAATTCCTTTTGCAGAAAAATAGAATAGGATGGAAGAAGATGGATTGCTTAGAACAGATCAGGGATGACTGCAGGGGTGATAATATTATACAAATACAGAGGGTTTACCTTTTTCTTACTGCTATTTATAATTTCTTGATTTGGACAAATGACTAATCAAAATTAATTTTCTTATTGATACAAGAAATTCTAAGCAACTGAATCTTAAAAATACAATGTAAATCCAATGAGTAACTACCTTAAAATTGCCATGCCCAGAAAAGATCTAGAACCTTTTCCAGCATCAACAACTGCCAGAAATGTTGACATTTATGCCATTTAAGTCTCTTCACACACATAGAGCTCTGTGCTCCCATTTAGAAAATAGAAAAACAGGATAAATTACTGAAGGATCCAAGAATGATCAATTCTTAAGAAATCATGGTACATGCCAGTTTCTCTAGAAGCTGCATGAAAGAATATGAATTGCTCTTCCAGCATAATATCTTCATCTGTTGCTGGAATTGTGAAGCACCCTGTAAAGAATAAGTATTTTGTTGCTAAGTAATCTCTCTCAGAAAGGGAAAGAGAATCTTTGAAAATAGTACCTCAAATTTATAAGACAAAACCTATACACAGTCACCCACTCATGCAGGACTAATTGGCTTTTTAAAGGCTATCATAAAAAACTGTGATGGATCGTGTTAATGAAACATCAGGAAATAGGTTGAAAATAAACTCCATCCTGCTTTGATGAATCTAACATGCTTCTGATGGTCTTTGCTAATGTATTAATGCTTGACTCTTGTAATCTATTTCCTTGATCATTTATTTGCAGTTCTTGGGCTGGTACAAAGCAATTTATCTAGCTGTACCAAGCCTGAAATATTTAGTGTTTCTTATATGTAACTCCAGATGCCTCCCTCTCTTTCTTTATTAACTGGCAAAAATTGCATTTTTTTACAGCAGGAGCTGCCTGCTAAAGAGTTGGCTTTTTTATGTTAAGCTAGGCTTTACTGATAGTGTTGTGGTTGCAAAACATTTTAATATTTCCTTAACTTAACTTTTTTTTCATTTTTCACGTATCTTTTAGTAATGCAAAGAAAGCTGAAATGAAGAATATAACTAGTTTTGCATAAAAATATAATTAGCATATTTTAAAATGATTAAATCATGATTTAAAAATAGTTATGCTATCATCATTACATTACTTGAGCTGACACTGTCTAAAAGGAAGTTTTACTGTCCAAACTTTTCTCATAATGATTAATACTTAAGTATAACTACTTTCTAATAGGTGTGCATTATATAGTAGAACATTCCTGGTCGATGTATCTATAAATATAACGTCTTTTTCAGAGCACACAATATAGAAGATGTTGTAACTAAAAACAGTTAGGTAACAATCAATAGAATAGTAACCTTAATATTATCTGCATGTGTAAGATTATCCTCATTGTTGTCCTCCTCATCCTCCTCCACCTCTTCACCGCTGCCCTTACAGTGTAGGAGGTGATCAGGCTGAGCCCAAGGAAGGGGTCAAATACATCATCAGTCTCGAGTTCCTTCATGCCCACAAGAGATCTTAGCCCAGCCCACTTTGAATTCCATTGATTCTTATTATCTACTGCCAATATTCTTTGACCATTAGTAGTTCAAACTCTTGTAGAGAACGTTATCATACAATAAACCTTTATATTCATTTGAACTGCCTGGATTGCTTGACTTCTCCAGTGCTTGACACATAGTTTGAACAATTCAAGATAGCATAGATATGGCTTCTGGCTCTTATTTCACAGGGAACAACACTGTTATTATTATAGTTGCAAAGCTTAGGCTAAGACAGCTTGATTCAGAAGCTACACAGAAATGCACAGCTATGGAAATCACCGGAGAATGTATAGTATGGTACCATGAAGTCCATGAAGAAAATGTTATAGGTTATATATATTTACACTAGCTGCCAGTACCCGTGCTCCGCTACGGGGATTACCAAGAAAATTGAATGTTGAGTTAGAAAAGAGAAGCATGTAATCGAGGCCTCGGCTGGATTTCCCCCCAATCCCAATTTTGTAATTTTCGGACCTGCTGTTCCTATTCAGCCCCGCACTCACCTGCCTTGCTGCTCAAAGGAGGCCTGCGTGGTGTGACAAAGGAGGCCTTGGCCGGATTCTCTCCCCCCACAACCCCCATTTTGTAATTTTCAGGCCTGCTGGTCCTATTCAGCCCCGCACTCACCTGCCCTGCTACTCCTCACCCATTTGGAGATTAGAGTGCCGCAATTGTGCTCTCCCAAAAAACTCAAAATCAAACTTGCTGCGAAAGCTCTCCAATCAGGAGAAAGGTAACAGACGATATTGGTTATTTTGTCCAATCAGAACCCTCTACCCATCCAAAATTAAAATTTTAAAATAACTTGCTTAAAAATTACTATTTTGAAAAATCCTTTCTTAGTGAGCACCTACATGCCAAGATGAACCTATGTAGCAAATTTCATGTTTGTAGTTTGTATAGTTTTTGAGATCTGGTGATGAGTCAGTCAGTCAGTTTTTCACGTTTATATATAGAGAGAGATAATGAAAGTTTCAAATATTTAATGTTCACCTACTGAACTTACACTAATGTAATGAGATATTTTTTTCCTGTCTCTCTCTCCCACAGGTCCTCGTAATGGCTTCTCAAATTTTATTCTGTAAGGCTAGGAGGGAAAGCGCAGAAGCAATGGAGAAATTGTAGGAAGAAGGCAGACATTCCTTCACATTCCACACTGCTTTTGTGTAGAGGTGGACTTCGACTTGGGGAAGTTGAAGACTACCCATACAGGTAGACAAAGGGGAAGTCAGATTCATTTAACTGCATTACACAATTGTATTACCGTATTACTAACTTAATTGATGACAAGAAAAATAGTAAAACAGAGCAAAATTCACATGATAACTATTTTGTTTAGCAGTGGAAATGTTGGGCTCAATTGTGGTCATACGTCGAGGACTACCTATAGTGTACAACTGGATTTCATTGTTCATTTCCAAGGATTCTGAAGAATACCATTTCTTTGCAGTTCATTGCATGCACTAATATTTTCCTGTCCCATTTTAAATGCCCTCCTTTCCTCAAGCACCATCCTATTTCAATTAATCTTATTAAACAACGGCATAGGTTTTAAGGCACAGAGATAGAGAATACAGCACGGAAGGGTTTTACACAATACTTCAAGGTCCTGAAGAAATAAAAGGAGAGTCTCAGATTTCTGCAGCTGGCTGGGCATGCTGCTGCCAATGCTACATGACTGGCACAGTAGGAAAACATTTGTAATTGGACGCAAATTTGAAATAATATGCTACAGAAAGAGAAAAAGGTTTCAGACACATCTAGAAAACACTCCGGAGTATGAAATTTCAAGGCAAACAGACTACTGATGATTACCAAAACTCTTTGCCAATTTGGTGCTCTCCAGATTTCCTGGACAACTCTAATAATTCCTAAACAGATGGACTGGGGGATTATAGGAAGTAGTTTAAAATATCTGGAAGCCACCTGCCTGGAAAAGGCTGAAGGAAGTGGTAAATCTGCTTGCACCACCTTTTCCAGTTGTGGCTTAAAATGGCCAGTAATTTTAAAGGAGTCAATCTGAATTCTGGCATGGATAATTAGTGAATTGCAATTGCATTAGATTCATCAGGAAAAAAATACAAACATTGCACTACACATAGATTATATTTTAAACCTTGTTGGCTGAAACTCTAAAATACTTCTGGTTTACTCATACAGAAAAGTCCTTGACCTACAACCACAATTGAACCTAAAATTTCTGTGGCTAAGAGACACAATTGTTAAGCAAGTTTTGCCCCATTTTGCAACCTCTCTTGTGACAATTGTTAAATGAATCACTGCAGTTGTTCAGTTTGTGACATGGTTATTCTTATTAAGTAAATTTGACTTCCCCATTGACTTTGCTTGTCTGAAAGTCACAAAAGATGATCACATGACCCCGGGACATTACAATCTTCATATATGCCAGTTGCCAAGCATCTGAATTTTGATCACATGACCATGAGGATGATGCAACAATTGTTAGGGTGAAAAACAGTAATAAGTCACATTTTTCAGTGTTGTAACCTTGACTGGTCACTAAACAAGGATTACCTGTATTGTTCTAGATAAGATTTTTCCAGCTAGCATGAGTTCTGATAGTAGATTAGCAAGGTTTGTCCTAGGTAATATATTATTATGGTTGGTCACACAGTTAGTCAGATGTTTAAACTGAAGTTGGCATTTTTGTCCAGCTTTTAAGTCCTTCCCAATGTCCTGGGATAGGCAGATGTTGTTGTCTGATAGTGTTAAAGTTATCCTTGCAGTATGTAAACTGTTTCGAGTATAGCTGCCTTTCACAATTGATTGATGATAAGCTTGCTGATTATGTTCAAGGGGTGCTTCAGATGTTTTTGGATTGCACCCATGGCACCTACCACTATTGTTACTGTCTTTGCTTTCCCTTGCCACCGTTGTTCTATTTTTATTTGCAGGTCTTTTGTGATTGCTCCAGTTCTTTCTCTTCTGTTGTGTCCTGCTACTGCCACAGGCACTATCCAGACTTTTTTTATCTTTGTTATTGACAAATGTGTGGCAGATGCTTCTCTTCTGAATATTAATGTCAAAAAGTGCGTTAGCTTCTTCATTTTCTATTACATTGATTCTTTTGGTTTCACCAGTTCTTGCTTGCAGGCAAATGGTACTTGTAGCTACTCCAATGCATCATTGTTGCTACTTTGCCGTGCCATTTTTGTAATCAATCTGTGCAATCCTCTTACAGCAGCTAACTAGTGGTCCACTGTTTCTTCATACTTAGGTACTACAGCTAATTGGAAGTTTATATTTTACTATAAGGTTAAGCCTTTACTTCAAAGATGTAAGTTGAACAAAGATAATGATAGTTTAGCATCTCTATACACAATATTCCTGGTACCATGTATTCAAAGACATGTATCCCAGGTTTCAAGACTTGGATTAACTGATCTCTGTTGCATTTTAGCACATCCTTCTCCGGACCAGCGTGAAGGCCCTACAGAGATCAGTTAATCCAAGGGCCTTCACGTTCCTTTAAGTTTTACCTACCTTTCAAACTACTACTCTCCCCTTATATTGGGCAGGGGCCAGGATGGTCTGGAGGCAGAGGTGCTAAAATGCAAAAGTGTATGCCAAGAGTATATATTCCAAATAAAGTCACTGAAGCCATTTCTGAAGATAAAGCAAGCTAGCATATAAATCCGGCAGTGGCGATATAGACAAACACTGGAAGAGAGTAGCAACTTCAGTGACAATAGCAAAGGCAATCATTTTATATTGCATGACAATATTGCCAGTCTTTATCAAATTGGAAAACTGTAAGACTTGATGGAATGTTTTCAGAAATATGGCTAGCAACAGAAAAAGAATCTGTAAAGTTTCTAACCAAGCTACGGCGGAAAATCTGGAGAACGACACAGCAGATTAGAAGGAGTCAACATACAGACCAATAATAAAGAAAGCAATAAAGTGTACAAACTATCATACAATATTATTACTTTCACGTGCAAGCAAAGTAATGCTTAGGATCCTCCACCACAGATCAGAGCCTTACATAGAAAGAGAAATGTAAAATGTTCAAACTGGCTTTAGAAGTGGCCAAGGAAATGAGACATAATTGGTGGTGCATGCTGGACAATTGAGAAAATCAAAGAATGCCAAAAATAAGCCAGCAGTTGATTGGTTATAGAAAAGCCTTCAACTGATATAGTCACATCAAGCCATGGAATATGCTTAGAAAAGTGAGAATCCCTGAACATCTTTTCATCCCAGATGAAACCTATTCACAAGTCAGAAAACTAGAATGAAAAGGCTGTATATTCTCTCCTTATTTATTCAAAGCTGTACAATCTCCTTTTACTTATTCAACTTGTATTCTGAATATATTGAAAGAAGCTGGATTGGAATATGAGCATGGTTTTTAAAAACTGGAGGAAGCATCAATGATGCTATTTTGATAGCTGAACAGGTAAATGATCTGCAAGCTCTAGTAATGAAAGTCAAGGAGCACAATGAGAAAATGGGGTTAAATTTATTTAAAGGACACCAAACTAATGACCACAGCAATCAGCTTTAGAATTGACAAGAGACACCAATAGATATTTTTTGCCTTTTAGAATTTATTATAAACAGTAAGGGAACCATCATGCAATTAATACACTACAGACTAGTACCCATATAAAAGTTAAGATGCCAGGATATGTCTATACCTACAAAGATCAGAAGCCGGTAATATTTTTTTTCTGTGTTACTCTATGGAAGTGAAAGTTGGAACTTGAAGACACAGCACAGAAACAGCATTGATGCTTTTGAACTTTGGAACTGGAGAAGACTTCTGAGAATAATAGGAATGGCCACTCCACGGTTTTATTGAAGACACAAATGGCCAAACATAGCTTCATAGTTCAGACACATTATATGAAAGCACTACACTCTGGAGAAGTTCGTTGTACTGGGAACATTGGAAAGAAAGAGATGTAGATGTCAAGCAAAAGCAAGGTGAATAGACTCAATTATAGCAGCAATGAGTGCACAATTGGAAGATCTGAAGGACCAGGATGATGACAAATCATCCTTGAGAAAATTTTTCTATGTGGTTCTTAAGATTCAACATTGATTTGATCTCTCTCTCTCTCTCTCTCTCTCTCTCTCTCTCTCTCTCTCTCTCTCTCCCTCTCTCTCTCATTCACTCACTTTCTTATCCAGCCATCTGTCCACCAATGCACCCACTTGAATTCTCTTAGAATTGTTGTTAAAAATAACTTATTTCTAATGCTTAATATTTACATTAATGAAGTTTCCAATCTATTTCCTCTCTATGAACTGTACAAGAACTCCCCAGTTACCATCATAGGAAATTCAGTGTTCCAATAATTTTATAGATGCTGCATCATAACCAGCATTGCACCATATTGCACTATATTTTATCTATAATTAAATTGTTTATTCATGAAATTGATCCAACTTAATACTTTAAAATAGTTACAGAATGCTGAGCAAGAGAACAGTTCATTCCACTTGGCTAGCCTATTCTCCCAGGAAAGTAGAAATTCTTGCATATTATTTCCTTCATCGAATTCAAGATGAAAACATGAGATTCCAAACTGCACCCTTGTTGAATAACCTTGCTATTTAAATTAGGAAATCTCTTTTAAATCTAAGGAAACAGCTGAAAATCAAAGTCCCACTTCTATCTGTAACATGCCCAATTTGCATGGTCATTTTGTTCACTGCAGCCTCCTCCACAAAAATGTTAAATGAAGACTGTGACAACCATAGTGTTAGCCATCCCACTGCAAACTATATCTTACAAAGCATAATGACCAGGCCACATCTAGGCTCTCTCCAAATCATTTTGTAGTATTCTGTTAGTAGCTCCTTTCATGTATTCTCCAGGTTTTGCACAGCAATCATGAAGGTCTAGAAAGCACCGTTTCTTCTAATGGGGGGCCAGGAGATATGGCATGTCCCTCATGCCCTCCCCAACATGTATTTTCTGTTTCTGATCCCAACGTGCAACACTTCTGCCCACCCCAGAAGACTGCTTAGAGGACACTTCCCTCTTTCACCTAAAGAGCAATTGTTGGTAGGAAAGAACCTAGTAGTATGTTTATGTTAGTTTTTTAATGTATTTTTTTAATGCATTTAATTGCTTAGGAACCATTTTGATCTTGAAAAGAGGGATATGAATAATTACAATAAACAAACAAATGTTGAAACAAACCTACAAGATCACAACCAAACAGTACAATGAAAAGATTTTTTTTTAAAAAAACATTTAAACGTTAAAACTACAACCAAACCCAAGTTTCAAAGCAAACTGTCATAGGCTAACGTAATAGATCTTAAATATCATGATGCCTAACCTGTTCAAATAATAATACATGAATTTGAAACCTTATATTCTGTGGTTTTTAATTGGTTTTAAATGCAACCACATTTTAGGGCTTCTGATAGGGATTTTTCACTCCCTGTAATCAAATAAAACTTTGTATTGCTAAACCTAAGCCATGGTTATTTGATCTGCTTCGTAATCCGCTGACAAATGTAGTGCTTCTTGATCCTTTACAAACTGACAATGAGAAAAACCAAAACAAATAGTATTGATTTGACTGCTACATTGAGTTTCTCCGTACTTAAAGAGAAAAATTTGCTTCAAGTAGGCAACATGAACATTAGAGGGTATAGAGTACAAATATGCAATGATTATTGAAAATATATTGTCATCCATGGTTCCTGTTTATTAAAGATGATCCCATAACTCCTCCCTCTCATAAAACGTTAAATGGAAATGTTATGTTCCTGAAACTAGACTGAATCATCATTAGAGTTTGTGGAATGGCATCTCCTGTGGCCAGATAAATCAAGTTAATCAATTAAAATAATACGATTCTTCTCTGAAATGTAGGTCTTCTGTGATAAAAGAAATATTTTCAATCTAGCATTATATTTTGATTTATGAGAATGATAAAATGTATTACCTTTTCTGGAAACTAATCACAGCTTCAAGAAATAAACTGGTTAAGAATTCATTGTGATAAAGGAGAGTATTTGTAGCTCAAGACTGAAATGAGGGGTCCTTGTTCATCTCCGAGCTTGGTTGTTTTTATGCAAATGCTTTATTACTACTACTGATGATTTTATCTAGTTGGGTAATGAAAATCTGCATAAAAACAACCAATCTTAGAGAGCAACAAGGATCCCTCAATTCACTGTGAGTTGCTGGTTTACTTAATAATACTATATTAAACTAGAACCATTCTTGGACAATGAATTGGCAAATCTAAACACTATACAAATAAGTATAAATACATATGTGAAGACATCTATCACGCAACATTTTTTACCGCAAGTTGGTTTCAAAGGATTACAGTTAAAATCAAAACTTATTATTGTAGTTTCTTTTCAGGACATAACATAACACAGCATAAATAAATAAACAAACAAAAACACAGGCAGAATTACTCAATCCAAAATTGGTTAAAAAAAGAGTCAAGATGTCAGCTATTAGGATGCGATCAAAGCTCTATTGTTTGGCAAAGAACGTGTCCTTAAAAAAAAAAGTAAACAAATGTTATAAAAAAGTGTACAAAATGTTATAAAATGCATATAAAAGAATTAAAAAGAATTAAAGGTTAAAAGGGAACAAATGAAAGGAGGAGAGGGGGAATAGGTATGTATGCAAGGGATGTTTATATGTATATATGCTTTTAATTTTAAAAGTAATATAGTATATATGTATATATATTTAAAAAAGCTTTGTTAATGTTTTTGATGTTTGTTTTCTTTATGCTTACTCGTACTGTTGTTTTTTTGCACAACTTAGAAATATTTCGAACAGAGTTTCTTCTAAACCCTAAATCAGAAATAATTTTATGTCATCTTCGGATCTGCTCAGAATCTTGTATCTTTTTTTAAAAAAAGCAATCTGATCGGAATAATCGTATTTTCTTCACCACAGTTTTACATGTGACAACTTAAAGTCAGAAAGGGATTTTTACCTTTGGCATTTTCTTTTTAAATAAATAAAGGCTGATTATAATTATAGCCCTTGAGATTCAGCTAACTCATTAAGAAGAGGGAACTGATTTCCGTAGTCACAAGGTTCAGAGTCGGGAGAAGATACTATGGAATTTATCTTCAACGGTTATTTTTTTCTCTGTTTTACTTGACAATAAAATGTATAAGATTTAGGATCTCTATTTCACTCACCTGGGTTAAGAGTGAGAATGCCAAACAAACAAGGATGCCCCCTGAGGGACAGGTAATCATATCAAGAACATCAAAGCAGGTAGCATAGCTAGGGTGTCTCAATTCAAAGAATAAACCAATCAAAACAGGTACATCATACTTATCCTTTCCATAAGCTTGACTTGTTTACATTATTCAAGAACTGCGCCCCACCTTAACTGACACCAAACTTTTGCTGCTGAATTTGGTGACCTCATGGGTACAGAACAGGACATAAGGATTCCATATGGACCATGGATACTTTATCCCAGATTATTCTTCTTATACCTCTGTATCGCTCCTGACCACATATAGTGGAATGACTGGATTTTTATCCATAAAAAGAACATCATACATATAAAAAAATCTATACATAAACTAGCATGCTTGGCTTCTGGCCAAAATTTCTTTCCTAATATATAGGGAAAGAATTTATGCATTCTTTCAGGGAGTTCTCACATCATACTATTCTATGCAAGCTAGGATCTCTAATCTCTAATCTGGAAGACCTTTCAGGAAATATTACTTAAAGGCCTTATACAATATAAAACATGTTTTCAGGGTAAATGTTATTCACTGGGATCAGAAAATGAGTTTTAAAGCAGAGACTATGGTATACGAGAGCTGAAAAGATCCATAGACATCTCCCTTGTTGCTAACAAGGCTACATGTTCCACCTTTCTATTTAAAAGAGTCTTTTACTTAAATAAATAGTGAGTTGGCATGCTGTAACATACAGCAGCAGTCTTAATTCATCATCCTACTGATCTGAAGCAATGCTTTTCCCACAAAAATTCCATTAAGATGGTAGAGAGCATCCTAGGACTGTTGATTGGTTTGATTAATGGATGTTTTGGAGGGCTATGCTCCATATACCATCAGAAAAAAGGTGCCGATCTACAATTCAAGGCTCTACTCTGAAAATGATCTCAAAAAGTCCGTTTAGAGAGTGAAAACCTCTGTAAATTGCGTACATGACCAGGAACAACTCAGCAAGCGAGTGCTGAAGAAGAACCTGATCACTAATGACATGTGATCTACAAATGTGTCTGTACTGTATATTCAGCAAGGATGTTTGCACTAAGGTATCTCTGTATATGCAACTGTGATGGTCAGGATAGAAACAAGCTCAAAGGAGGAAAACAAAGCTAAATTTTATTTTATAAAGCCATTGACAGAAAAAAGCAAACTGTTCCTCTGTCTGGAGAACTTCTACAATAAATAAATCTGCAACTAGAATATGGTTAGGTATAGAGAAGAGGTACATAACCTTTATCTCCTCCCCAAGCTTCATGAAAAGTTCCCACCAAATTATACATTTTAATGTGACAGATGAGGGAAATTTTTAAAATCCTGGGAAACAATTGTACAAATGGATATTAAATTACACCTTTATATTACATCAAACTTAGCTTTTGTCCTGGCCCCACCATCTATTTTTCATAACTGTGTCCATTGTTTCAATAGATATCCAGCTTGTTACTCAATGGAGAATTATGGCTTTTGTAATGTAACTAAGTCGTTTAGACTTTAGGTCATTTTAATAGGGACATTCCTATCTGTAAGATTAAAATCTTTAGCTCGTATCAGCTTTGTGAAATCAACCTCTTGCAAAAGTAGTTACAAACATTTCCCAGGTAAGGCATTTGTAAAGTGGGGTGTGGTGGTTAAAGCAGCAGCAGCACAAGCAAAAGAGGAGGAGAGATAGCAATAGGATGAAGAATAAAAGCAGAATAGAGAAAAATTCAGATATTCAATTATCGTAAAGACAGGACAATGTGGCAAAGGATGTAAACAAACATAAAAGCTTTTCAGTAACACTGCAACTGCATGAAGAGGAAGAAAGCTATAAATATATACCTATATATAAACACAAGGGTGGCTCACTATATTTCCTAATGCAAACTGACAGCTGGACTGATGGGGCCTTCTGACTCAAAGCAGATGTTTAATTCAACTTCAAACATGATTAACTTAAAATAAAATAGTTAAAGAGGTTGCTACTTGCTGAAAGAATCTGTGTTCTGCATGTTACAATGTTTAAATTCAAAAAAAGTATTCTGTAGAATTTTTTTTAAAATTCTTCTATTACTGATACAAAGTAAATGCATGAAGTCTTGTTTTTTTTTAAAAAAAGATTTAAATAAACCTATTTTAAACACAACTTTGGGCATTTCACAACAATCAAACCAACAAGTATTAAATCATAAATCATAGAATAGGTAAGGACTCGATAGGTAGACAAAAATTCCAAATCCAGTCTGAACATCTGGCAGACCTTGCGATGAATAATCATAATCATCAACATCATCATCATAATAAAGTTAACTGCTCTGGGATTTTAGAATCCAAACTGACAGGCACCTACCACATAACAACCCGGACTTAACAATTGTCGATAAGAAAGACAAAGAAGTCTGGATAGTGAATGTGGCAGTGCCTGGAGACAACAGAAGAGAAGAGAAAGAACTGGAGAAGATCACAAAATACAAAGACCTACAAATATAAATAGAACGCCTGTGGCAAAAGCAAGCAAGGGTAGTCCCAATAGTAATAGGCGCCTTGGGTGCAATCCCAAAACAACTGGAGCACCACTTGAACACCA
>JANHFO010008228.1:0-14704 GCA_032468095.1 Pareas carinatus | reverse complement strand
GACAAGCGAAGTCAATTTGGGAAGCCAGATTATCTTGGCAACCATGCTACTCATTTAACAGCTGCAGTGATTCACTTAACAACTGTGGCAAAAAAAAGTAGTAAAATGGAGCAAAAACGCGTTTGACAAATGTCTCACTTCGTAACAGAAATTTGGGCTCATTGGGATCGTATGTTGAGGACTACAAGTGTGTTGAGATGAGGTGTGTGGCTGTATTGCAAACGGAACGGGAAATTATGGGCCCAAACCCCCCAAGTTCCACTTTCCCCTCCCTTAACTGCCCCCCATCGCCCACCCGACTGCAGCCAATCGGATCCAGGGAAGAGGTTTTCATAACGGTCAGTCCAAGCCTCGTTTGGCATGCAGGCCCCTCCTTCTTCCAGCTGGGTGACCCTGAGGGAGCGCCTGGAGGAGAGACAGCGCTTGCTTTTCGTTTAGCCAAGGCATTCCTCCGTCCCTCCTTCCCCGCATGGTTCATGGCGGTCTGCCACTCCCTCGTGGTGAAGCACAAGCGAGGATGAAGTGGCAGCGGGCACATGCCCTTTAATACCCATAATGATGTCTGGCTTTTTAATAAGCAGTGCCCAGCAGCACCTCTTCACCAATAGCATAAGCAGAAAGTGAGTAGGCGTCATCGATCACTAGCTTCCGGCTGTTGGGGGTCAAGAGGCTGACTCTGTATAGCCCACTTAGAGAGAGCCGTAAAGCATGGTGAAGCGGTATAAAAGTCTAACTCCTTCCTTCCTTCCTTCCTTCCTTCCTTCCTTCCTTCCTTCCTTCCTTCCTTCCTTCCTTCCCCCAACCTTCCGTCCTTCCTGTAAAGCACTTTGAAGTGGCATATAAGTCTTAAGTGCTACTGCTGATCCTGTAAGCCGCTTAGAGAGGGCCGTAAAGCACGGTGAAGCGGTATACAAGTCTAAGTGCTATTGCTATCCAACTGTAAAGCTCTGCGCTTCTGCGGGCCTCCTCTGAGAGGCAGCATTCAGCCACTGCCAGGCGGCTCTTTCAGGTCGGCGCCTGCACTCCAGCGGCGAACCCAGCCACCGACCCCCAACCGGAAGTGCGAGCGGGGGGACCGGCTCCTTGCCGCCAGTCATTTCGAAGATGATGGGATCTTTTCATTTCTGTGCTCACAGAGGAGTGTCGGAACACGCTGGAGCCTGTAATGGGATTTCAGACCTTTAATCTACCAGGTCAGTGGTTCAGATCCAAGCAAAGCCATTACCCCTCCCGAACTTCTGAGGAAAGTTATTTCAGCGCCTCCGAAGAGGGAGCTTCCTGACCCAACCCCATTTGGAGGAGACGCAGCTCCAGGGTGGCCTTATCTCCCTTGCGTTTTTTAATCCTTCCCTGTCCGCTTTGCTCTCCTCCTAGCCGGAGTCCTCTTTATTGGCTCTTCTCAACATGCTCAGTAATTTAAGGGCTTCACAGAAATTGGCCAGGAGAGATTTTTAAAAATTGTGCAGATGATGCACTGATAGGTATATGGTCTGAGCAAGAAATACAAGGCAGGAAACGGCGGCTGGTGGGTTATGGACCTCTCCAAAGACAGGAAAAAAGCCCATCAGAGACTTTGCCATAAATGCAGTGCCTGTTCACCCCAAATCCACCCCCGCTTTTTGGGGGGCGGGAGCGGGCCTTCAATCAAACTTGTTGCAGCCATTTGCTTAAGGGGAATCATACGAGGGCAATTTGGAGGGGGGAGAAGCCTCCATTGGGTTATCCAGGGCAGACACTCGCAGATACAGAACTTTTATTATACACATTAGAGAACAACAACATGACGTTCCTTTTAGCACATCATCGCCATTCAGATGGAGGCCCTCGTCAGAACGTCTCACAAGGTTTGAAACTCCTCCTGCAAAGAAATCTCCCTCCTGGGAAGGAAGCCGGAAGAGGCGGGAGTCGCTCGGTGCCACATCTGGGCTATTGGCGGGATGATCAAAAGCACGCCAATGTTGGAACTGCTCTAAAAGTCCTTGGGTGCATCCAGCGGTGTGCGGGCGAGCATTGTCGTGAACCAACACTCACCCCGGAAGCCAGCCTGCCCCGACACTTGCGCCGCACTGCTTCGATGACGACCATACGCTTCACGATGCTGTTCTAGGTTGCCTTCCTCTTAACAAATCAGATATATATATATATATTTCCATTTTAACAGAATAACTGAAGAACGCAGTTGGAAGGAACAACACCCCGGTCATGAATTTCAAACAACGTCTTTGTGTCCTTTGACAGAGATATCTAAAGCTTCTGTGGCCAAAGGAAACATTTGTTAAGTGAATTTTGCCGCATTTTATGACCACATTTGTTAAGTGTATCACTACCGTTCTTAAGTGAAACTGGCTTCCTCCTTGACTTTTGCTTGTTGGAAGATCGCAAAAGGGGATCAAGGGATCCCAGGACACCGCAACCGCCATAAATAGGAGTCAGCTGCCAACCGTGGGATGCTACCACGGTTGTAAGTGTGAAAAATGGTCATAAGTTGCTTTTTTTCAATGTCGTAACTTTGAATAGTCGCTTGATGACTGTTGTAAGCGAGAAATGTCCGTAGATATTTCTAATTTTAAAAAAAAGACACCCCCAAAGGACTTATCCTTCCACTAAGGGACAGGGCTGGCCAGGAGTTGCTATTGGTAGCCTTGAAAACAGATTGTTCATTTTCCGTCCTGTAAAACAAACTCGGTTTTAATGTATATATTTATTGATTTTAAGCACTGCTGGTTTTTATTTATTTTTTCAATTTAATTATGCTCTCTTATAAATACTCTCTTATTAATAGTTTGGGGTTTGGGGATTCTTCTGGGAGCTGGAGAATAGAAATAAAATTAACTGCTCGAACTAAAGCATGGTTTGGAGTAAAATTAAATAAGAGCGATCGCCTCTTCGTTGTTAATGGAAGGAAAAATGTGCCAGAGAGATGTGCCTTGGGTGCCTCTGGCTCACCTGCTTTCATAGGGCTGCATTGCTGTTGCCCTTCTCATCTTTCCTATTCCCTGTTTTCTTATTTTGTACAGCAATCACTTTGTTGCTTGTACCTTTCAATTTATATTGTTTTATTTAGCATCCTAGTATGGCTTACATTGATTGCTTATTTGGTATCCAATGACTATCACTGAGGGCTGGATCATATGACTTGTGATGAGTGTATTTTTGTCGAAGTTGAATCTGGGATTCTCTGGGAAGTTCTTTCCCACGGTGACAATCTGCGTCTCCGCCTCCTCTCCTCATCACGTGCCCAGCCATATAGATAAGGGCACAGCTGCAAAGGCGATGCCCAACTCCCCCCCTTGTCTGCTTCTATGGCAACTCAGAGAAGATCTGGGAGTTGACAATTTTATGGTTATGATCAGAATCAGAATCAGATTCTATTTGGCCGAGTGCATCCGGACACACAAGGAATCTGTCTCTGGTGTTTGTGCTCTATGCCTACATACATACAATAAGCAAACTGTGATTACAATCAAAGTCACATTCATAATCGTTTGTACGTATAAGCATAGGATACATTCATAGTCATAAAGTACATTCATCTTGTCAAGTATGCATAAGCTGCAATCAACACTTTTATCACTTGTAGCTTATATGTACACTGAGAGCTTCTGCACCGGAGACAAATCCCTCGTGTGTCCAATCACACTCGGCCAATAAAGAATTGCTATTCTATTCATGGCATTTCCCAAATTACCTCATGGAATTTCAGCTGCAGAACTACGGCTGAATGTTCTACGCGGAAAAGCAATCATCGTAATGTCCCGAAAGCCTTCCCTTCAAAGAAACTCTTGAAACAAATCATCATCAATAGTTCATCAATTTATTAAGGAGGTAACAAGGAACAAGAGACATGGCGAAGCTGACTCGGACCCTTTTTCAATTCTTTAGAAACTTCTAGCATCACGTGGCAGAGAGGAAATGAAACTAGCTCAACACTAACGGCAAAGTGTCCTTGGAGAAGCACCTCATTGGAGAAGAAGAACGTAAATGATATTCAACCGTTGTATAGCATAGCAGTCCTTCTCTACTTTCCCCCGTCCCCCCTTCAGCTAGCACTGGCAAATTCAAAGCACAGTCTTCGGGGCAACGGGGTGAGCGAGGAGTTCGACAAGCACAGGCGAAGTTGAAGAAAACCCTACAAGAGATCGCATCAAGACAGGTTCTCCACAACACTCGCAGTTTTGTACTACAATGAGCCCGTGGTCACCGCGTGCACACACAGACCCTGTTTTCCCAAAAATAAGCCCTAGCCTGTTTTTTCACAAAGAGAAGCCCTACCCTGAAAATAAGCCCCGATTAAGATCATCAGCCAAACGGACGCATTGTGTACCGTATTTCCCTGAAAATAAGACCCAACTCGTCATAGAAGCCCTACTCCTAAAATAAGCCCTAGTTAAGATCGTCAGTCAGATGGAGGCATTGACCGGAAGTCCGTCCATTGCAACTGGAGACGGAGCAGCAAAAATAAGCCCTACCCTGAAAATAAGCCCTAGTGCGTCTTTTGGAGCAAAAATTAATATAAGACCTGGTCTTATTTTGGAGAAAACACGATACTGCGCTCCTTACGAAAACACTACAAGTTAGCTTGGGTGGGCAATGGCCCGCGGGGATCCCTTGCCAGTTGCTCCCCTTCCCTGGGGGCCAGTAGAGTTGCCGCAACCACAAGCGTGCCATTCGGTTGAGTCATTTCCTTGATAGCGCCTCGATTGACTGGATCGAAACAGAAGGGGAGATCTGGAAGCAGAGTCTGGAAGTGACGGCGGTCCCTGTAGATCGGTCCTACCTTACTGCTTAGGGATTGTTTTTAGATGCCCTGATGCTTCTTCCTCCTCCTCCTCCTCCTCCTCCTCTTCCTCCTCCTTCTTCCTCCTCCCCCTCCTACTCCTCCTCCGAACTCCGCAGGGTATGCTGGAGGAAGAACAAAGCTCCCTCCAGCTCTTGCCGGATTCATTATTTCTGTCTCCAAGGAAGTATCTCGTCGCGTTCTCCAAGGCAGCTGAACGTGACAGCCAAAAGCCGCGGCTTGAATTTCTCGTAAGAGGGAGATCAATAATCTGGCTGTGTCTGAGACAGGCAACTCCTGGGCAACCACAGCATTTCGGAGCTGTCACTTTGGACAACCCCTTCCTTCCCATTTCAGCGGCGCAGCTGAAGTGAGGAAGGCGCTGTTGTTTTCCTTCCGTTTGTTGCATTTTACCTTTCCGAAAATTCCCAATTAGATCCAAGGGCAGCCAATCCTCTCCTTTGTTCCTGCCCCACCCCCAACAGCGGCCCGTCCCATAACAAAAACTGCCCTTTGCCCCTTATGAATGCGCCAGACGTTGGCCTGCTCCATGTTCCTGCCTTCTTTCCTTGCTAGCCCAGATTTTTTCCCCTGCTTGAAATTCAGAAGGTCAGAAGATTCCAGGGGGCTCTTGGCCACGTCTGGGGCCGCTTCCAAAGTCCGATTCTTCAGACCCCGAGAGGAAAGCGCTAAAAGCCACTTGGACATGGGGGGGAAGGGCAGGAAATGGTTTTCATTGATCCACTCCAGAAGCTCCTTGTGGTGCCGTTCAGGAGAGCCGCATGGGGCTTAGAAATGCGACGAACGATCGAATCCTGCTGGGTGGGCATTAGGGCATCCTGGGCTTTTGGGTGTCTGTGGAAGCCCTGTCTCACTGACAGACGGCTTCCCGCAGAAATTGCGCAACGAGGGAGCCGCACTGTGAGATAGCCAACCTTCCCAACGACATTTCTGACATTACAACAAAAAAGATGGCAAATTGCTAAGCGAGCGAGTGACACAATTGTGGCGGGGCTTGACGGATGATCATTGTTAGCAACCTCGCTGTGAATAAACGATACATAAATAAGGCTGGCAAAGCTTCCTTCCTGCTTTTTTTAAAGTGAACGGAGGGAGTCGTTTTTGAGGCTAAGCGTATTGTTTACACTGCTCAGAACTCCGGATTATTTGGAAAGGGAGGGAGATTACTCGAGGGGTTTTAACATGTTCCGGCTCACGAAAAGAAAAAGGGCGGGGGGGAACTAGTTTAAATGTTTTCAAGGAGTTATTTTCACTCGGAGATGAAAGATAGAAACAACAACTAGCGTGTGGGCGAAAATGTTCTTGGTGGGCTTCAGCTTCACCTTAAAATGGATGTTTATAAGAAACAAAGGCGTTGCTGCTAAGTGTGCGTGTGTGCGTGTTTGTGTATTTCGTGTGGATAAGTGAAAAGGATCAGAAATTCCTTTGCAAGCCATTTGCTGAAAGAGAATATTCTCGAGCTGTCATTCTGAAAAGCGCACCGGCTTTTGTCTTGAAAGTGCACCTAGCTGGCTTCAAAATGACTGTATTTGCATGATATGCCGATCTGAGGATAACCACACAATGTCTGTGTTGTTGTTGCCAGCCGAAATCAGTCCGCCTCAGGGCGGGGGCCTCATCACTGCAAGCTCTGGACCAAAATACTCCATGCTGGTCCAGGGCAGACCGGCGGGGCTTTCTGACTTCCCCGTCTAGGGCTGAAAGAGGAACCGGGCCAAACGTATCCACCTTCTCCAGATCTTAGAAATCTCAAAGTCTTCCTAAAGTTTTGAGAATGTCCCAGTTCCATTCTGGGCACATTGCTTGGAATTCTGCTTTACCTCCGTCTGCCCCTGGATCTTTCGTGGGCGCATCAAATCAGCTCAGGATTCGGCTGGACCCAGAATACAACTTTACGTAATGAGATACTCAATCTCCAAATATTCATTCATTCATTCATTCATTCATTTGTTCGTTCAGTCAAGCGTGTATGAGAAAACAAGTATACGTAGGAACATACCATATAAACATGGAGGTATAGACAGGTATAAGCATATGCATAACAAATGACCAGGAATGAATGGGGAACAGTGGGACAGGGACGCTGGGCACGCCGGTGCGCTTGTGCACGCCCCCTTACAGACCTCTTAGGAATGGGGCGAGGTCCCCGGTAGACAGTTTAAGGTTAAAGCTTTGTGGGGGTTGAGGATGTAAGAACAGCCTCAGGGAATGAGTTCCAGGCATTGACCGCTCGGTGGCCAAAGTCGTGTTTTCTGCCATCGAGTCTGGAGAGGTTCAATTTGAGTTTGTATCTCTTGTTAGCCTGTGTATTGTTGTGGTTGAGACTGAAGTAGTCCTTGACAGGTAGAGCATTGCAGCAGACAATTTTGTGTACTAAGCTTAGGTCCAACTGTAGGCGGCGTAACTCTAAGCTTTCTAGGTCCAGAATTTCATGCCTGGTGGCATCAGGTCTTCTATGACGGACTGAGGAGTGAAGGACTCATCTCGTGTAACGCTTCTGGGCTCGTTCAATTGTATTGATGTCTGTTGAACAATATGGGTTCCAGGCAGATGAGCTGTATTGGGGAATTGGTCTGGTGAAGGTTTTGTATGCCCTGGTTTGCAGTTCAATATTACCGGAAAAGAAGACAATATGGCCTTGTCACAATTTAGGTTAGGCCTTTCGTATGCTTTGTTGTCTTCATCCTTGACAACAACCTCCACAACAGAAATAGCGCATCGACCTTCTTCCTGAGTGATTCCATGAATCTGTAGAGCAAGCCCATCTCAAAAGCCAGAACCGGGACTTCTGGATTTATTTATTTATTTTTATGCTCGCCTCTCTCCACATTTCTCTTTAGGCATCTCAGACGGGAAGCAAACTCCTCGGCAGATCTTGGCTGAAAGTTTTGGATCCTGGAGGTGGCGTTCCGGCTTCTGCTTTTCATTGTGCCTTGCCAATTTTCGCCTTTACTTTACTCTCAAGTGACAAGAGTCGGAGCAAACACGGCACAGCAATCGTAGCAGTAAGAATTAATGAGGATAGGGAGAGAGAGAGGGAGAGGGAGAGGGAAGGAGAGAGAAACACAGGCACATTTCCAATGATTTATTAATAAATTCTTCAGTAAAAACCAAGCGAGTTGAATTTCCCTATTAACACAATTGAGAATGTAATGAGCTTCTTAATTTATGACTTCAGTAAGTTTCTCTGATTTGAGTTATAAAAGAATTGCGTGAGCTCCATTCTAATTGCCCGAGTGTGTCTGGAGATGACAGTTTGTTTAGCTTCGTTCCAGCATCAAATCTAAATAAATTAGCAAACAGCAGACAATCTCTGCCGCAAGTCATTGTGACCTAACTGTATAAATGGATTTTTTTTAATTTAATGGATCAGATCCAAAGTTAATAAAGTAGGAATAGTCAGCTTACCTCCGATTCAGACACTGCCCACCCAATAGAGAACAGGTTTTATTGCTAACAGCTTCACAATTACAGATCTCGGTCAAATATTGCAAATATTTACGTTTCATAAATTTCAGTTTGGCTTGATCGGAGTAAAACCCGCCTGAGGCGATGCCTGGCAGGGCTCACGCCGTGTCCCCTGGAAGACCCCAGAGCTGCTCCAGCCCTCACCCACTTCCTCTGTGCTGGCACACTGATGCTCTTCAAGGCCGACCAGCTTGACCGAATGCCAGAGAAATGCCCGCAGAGAGCAGGCTGCATTTGGGCCCCTTGGCAGATGCACCAAGGGGCGGCACTTCTTATTGTCCATCAAAGGCTGCTCAACCTGGAAGACCAGGGTCCCAAAACAGGATACATAATAACAGAGTCCAAAGGGACCTTTGAGGTCATCCAGTCCAACCCCCTACCCAAGCAGGAGACCCCCAGACTATTTCTGACCAGGGGCCGCCTAGTCTCTTCTCGAAAGCTTCCAGCGATGAAGCACCCACAACGTCTGAAGGCAACTTCTGTTCCATCGATTGATGGTTCTCGCTGCCTGGAAATCTCTCCTTATTTCTAGACTGAATCTCTCCTTGGTCCGTTTCCATCCATTGTTCCTCGTCCGGCCTTCGGGGGCTTTGAGGAATAGGTGGGCCCCCTCCTGAAGAGCACCAGGGTCCAGGGAGCGCCCCCAGACTGCCTGGAGCTCCCGCAGGCGAATAACAAAACAGCACCATTGGAAGGGACCTTGGAGATCTTCTACGTCTGCTGAGGCAGGAAACCCTACACCATTTCAGGCAAATGGTTGACCCATCTCTTCTTAAAAACTTCAAAAAGTTTTTTAAAAACTTCCAGTGTTGGAGCATTCACAACTTCTGGAAGCAGGTTGTTCCGTTGATGAATTCTTCTCCCAGTCAGGACATGTCTCCTTAGTTCTAGATCGTGCCTCTCCTTGGTTAGTTTCCGTCTGTCGCTTCTGGTCCTGCCTTCTGGTGCTTTGGGGAATAGCTTGGACCCCTCCTCTTCTTCGTGGCAGGCCCTCAAGTGCTGGAAGACTGATATCCTGTCACCTCTAGCCCTTCTTTTCTCTAGATCAGCCATCCCCAATTCCCGCGGACCGTTCTTCACATGTTTTTGTCCCCTTTAATCGTCTTAGTTGCGCCTCTCTGCATTTCTTCCAAAGTCTCCATAACCCACGTGGTTTCCTCAGAGCAAATCTGCACAGTGCTTTGCACTGGCCTGGCCTTAAACACATTTTGTATATTATACATAGGCAATCCGCTCACAGAGTTAGGATTAGTGCAATCAAGTCTTCCATTCGTTGAGTGAAAAGGGCCACCGATGTCTCTTCTCAATAAGACATGGAGAATCCGTTTACGTTGTCCAGCTATCAATATTCCAAATACCAGATATCTACTTCCAAAGATTATTATCATCTGAAATTTTTAGCACGGAGTTAATGGTTTTTTTAAAAAAAAACTTTTAAAGAAAGATCATCCTTAACTGCGTTTCTAACAAAGGCTGTTTTTGTTCTCTTCTACACCAACATAATAGAGTGAAATAAATTCTAAATATTTTATGTGATACAAGTCATAATTTGATGTTCACTCTTGTTATGGAAGTTACACATTTTTCAAGGCAACAAGGAACCTGTAGCTCTTGATTCCACTCATTTCTTAGGATCTGCATATTAAATTGATGCTTTTTTCCCTTTGTTGCATTGTTTTCAGTGTGTATATACTGTATATTTGTTTTCTCTGACAGTGTTTCTATTTTTATCTTTGCTATTAACGATGGATCGTTCCTGTTAGGGCTTCTAAAATGCCGAGTTTGCAGGATTCAAGATGCCAGAAAATGTAAATCTTCCTTTTACAATCCACAACAGCCTGCTCAGGAGATCTGCCCTTAAACATCCAGTGGGAACCACAACGGTGTCACACCGCTGGTATGTTTGGTGTGATGACATCGCTGTTAATTATCTCCCACATCTTTATTTTCTTTTTAAAACCACGCTGACAAAATCCGCCACACACGTGTGATCGATTCCGAGAGCTGGGGCTCCAAGCTATCTAAAAATAACTTTAGCTAACAATGGTGGCTATTTAATATTTGCAAGTTATTTTTACCTGACTCGTTAAAGGATTATAATATAAATGATGGCAATAAAAAAAACAGGAAACAAACAGGAGGTGTGGAGATAACAGGAACAACAGCAGTTGGTGTAGAGCATAGGTGTCAAACACAAGGCCTGTGGGCCAAATCTGGCCCGTGGCCTCCTTGGATCCAGCTCACGGAGGCGAGGGCGGAGCTCCCCAGGGGGGGGGTGGCACACACACACACACACACACACACACCTGTGAAGTGTGCTAGGGAAGGAGATGATAATGGCTGGTTTACAATAGCCAAGTTATGGCCAGTATAAGCCTCAGCAGTTATCTACTTTTGCATAGGAGTGAAGTAACTGTAATCTCTTCAGACTATTGGTTAGATCTTGGCTTGCTCTGTTACCATCATAGTTTAGCATTTTGGGGTGAAGAGAGCTTCTATAACAAACGCCTCACAGACCCCTCCCAAGAACTTCACCCGACGTGATCCCTTTCTGATCCCTCCCAAGACCCATCACGTCCTCCTGACCTGACCCGACCCAGTCCTAACCCCTCACAAGACCCATCCCTAGACCCTCCCCTGAGGTGACCCACCCATCACAAGACCTTCTGACCACACCAGGCCCTTATAAGCAGAGCTACAACACTGATATTCCTCCCCCCAAAATCCACTGAAGATGTTACCTAGACTGGTCGTGAAATGCTCAAAGACCAACCCACAAGCTCAGAGAACGAACCTCCCCTCGCACGTCTATAACGTGTTCAACGCGCTAGGTAAATGTGTTGTGTGAAGACAGCCAGCCAGTGAGAGCCCAAGGGACTCCCTCGCTGTCTGTCTGAAGCTCTTCCTGCCCATCGGTCCAGACGGGACGCCAACTGGCTCTCTGATTGCAGCGACTTCGAAGTCATCGCGAAGATGGTTGGGGTTTTGTTACGGGCGCAGCCCCAGGGATACTTGAAACGTGATGTAAAACAACGTCACGTTTTACCGCAGCCTGGGATCACGCTTCTAAGCTGCAAGGAATTCAAGAGAATTGCGAAGAAGACTGCCAAAGAGGGCAGAATGGAAATGAAACTCCCACACAGGTACACAATGCATAATGCAAAAGTTCATAAAAGCTTCTGGTTGCGTTTATGAGGAGCTCAGCTGCCGTCAGCATTTTTCTTTTTTTTTAATGTTCATTTAATGTCATTTTCAGGGAGCAGCAGATCTGTAAAAATCAATAAAGAGATAATGGGTGACATAACTTGTCGGCACCTCCAGCTCCGTGCCTTGGGAGGGCCTTGAGCGACACTCCCAAGACTTAAGTGGACCTTCCGAGGAGGAGGCCTGAAGGTCCCCTCCCATCCCTTCCTCCAGCTGCAGAGGGGAAGGAGGAATTCGGTTTACCTCAGGGGTCTCCAACCGTGCTGGCTGAGGAATTCTAGGAACTGAAGTCCCCAAGCCTTAAAGAGTTAGAATACAATAGAATTTATTGGCCAAGCGTGTCTGGATACACAAGGAATTTGTCTCCGGTGTACATGCGCAATACTTACATACAGGCTACAATTGACAAACTGTGGCTACAATCCCAAGGCTGTCATTGACAAACAATGATTGCAATCCTAAGATACCTTCATTATCACAAAGGGCATTCATCATGTGTACGTATTAGGTGCATTCCTAATCATAAAGTATATCCATCGTGTCATTTATTTATTTATTTACATTTATACCACGCCCTTCTCCCGCAAGAGTCAGGGCGGCTAACAGGCCTAATAAAAAACACAACACAGTATAACACAATAAACGCAATGAAAAACACATTAAAAATATTACATAGGGCCTAATTAAAAGATGGGAGAAACGATAAAATAATTTTCATCCGAATCGTAAAAATAGCTGAAACGTTTAAAAACCAGTTCAAAAATCCCAAATTTAAAACAGGAGGACCAGGGCTCGGCTAAACCAGCCTGCTGGAATAAGTGGGTCTTCAGGGCGGGGCGGAAAGTCCAGAGGTCAGAGATGCTGCGTAACATGTCATCACGTTAAAGGGACCAAGGTTGGAGACCCCTGGTTTACCTTACCGGCTCTCACTATCCAGAGGTGTCCCCAGGTATTTGCCGGGTCTCTCAGACTGTCCATGGTTTCTTAAATAGAAGATCCAAGTGACCCGAATCAGGAATTTTTAAGGTCTCAAGCATGCATGTCTGGGGCCTATTTTAAAAGGAAACAGTTCAAAACGAGAAACAACCCTGTCGTTGTTGTTTCTGCATTTCAAATTATGAATCCTAGCCAATGATTATAAATCTTGTGTTTTCTCATTCAGCTCCTTTTAGCAAAGCCATCTATAATGGATGGGTAATACTTGCTTTGCGTATCTGGCTGCCACTTCCAATTTAGCAGATTATCGTGACAGATTCAATTCTGTCTTGATATGGACTCTTGCATTTAATTAGCAAGGGAAAATGGAGGTTGACTCTAACGGGATCACGCAGCCCATAATTGGTTAACGACGTTGCTGATTCTGTCCCTGTCATCTTCTCACTGGGGAACCGGCCTCCAAAGGCCAAGGTCCATTCCTTGAGGTTGCCACTTTTAGGTAGACCAAATAGCCTGTTTCCACAAAAGTAAGACCTCACCGGAAAATAAGTCCTAGTGTGATTTTTCAGGAGGCTCGTACTAGAAGCCCCACCCCTCCAAAAAAGTAAACCCTAATGCATCTTTTGGAGCAAAAATTAATATAAGGCTCGGTCTTATTTTCGGGGGAAACACGGTAGCTGCTCTCGCATCAGGTTCAGAAGTCAGGAGGGAGCACAGACCACGTCCATTGTGAAGAACTCTTATTTTCTTTGCCTTCTCCCCGTCCCACTCCCACGTGTATCCTCCTCCTCCTCCTCCTCCTCCATTCGCTCTGCTCCTTTCAGCCCCTGGGCTTGAGGTTCTGCCACCCAACTCCTTTTGGTGAATCTCCTCAGGCACCGTTGTGCAGCGGGCTGGGGAGGGATTGCGCTTGTGGTGCTCTTTGGAGGCTCACTCTGCTGCAGGCCAGGATTTCCATGGCTGAGCTGTGGTGGCGCAGTGGCGAGAATGCGGTATCGCAGGCGAATTCTGCTGACCGCCAGCAGTTCGATCCTGACCGGATCAAGGTTGACTCAGCCTTCCACAAAGCCAGATATTCCTAATCCTCTCCCATCCCGTTAACTGAGCAGATCCAATCCTGCTGGTCTTTTTGAGATCAGCAAAGACTGTCAAAGGGCTTTGGAACAACGCCCTTGTAATCAAGCAAGGCTTGGTCGCTGTCTTCCAATACTTGGGAGGTTGTCTCAGAGAACAGGAGGCCGGCCTATTCACCACAGCGCCTGAGGGAAGAGCACGAAGCGGTTGGTGGAAGCTCACGGAGGAGAGATCCAACCGAGAACGAAGGAGAAATTCCCTGACAGCGAGAACAGTTAATCAATGGAAGAGTTTGCCTCCGGGAGTGGCGAATGCTCCATCGTGGCAGGTTTTCACGAACAAACTGGACAGCCATTTGATGGGGATCCATGAAGGTCTCCTGCCTCGAGTTGGTCTAGAAGACCTCCAAGTTCCCTTCCAGCCCAATGAGTCTGTGATTCCAAGATGTGTGTCTCCAGGAACTGCCAAGAACACAACTCCCAGTGACGCAGGGTGAAGATTAAGTTCATAATGCATACCGCTTGCTCCAAAGTTTGACTGCATTTTGATTCCAGTGAGTTCAAAGAGTGGATGCGGGAATTTACAAGCTTCTTTGTGCAATGCTGGAGCTTCTCTCTCTCTTTTTTTTTAAAGAACTGGCCCTGAAACCAAGAAGGCTTATCCTCTGCAAAGCAGCAAGAGAAATCTGTGCCATTCCTGGGCAGCGCTAGGAAATGTGAGGGAAAGGGAAATGGGCTGGTTTCAGAGATAAAGATGGGCTTGCCAGAAATCCGTCCGTCCAGGCGCAGAGGTGTATGGGACACCGTTCGGTGAAACAAAGAGATTCATTTGCTCTGGCCAAAGAAGGTTAGAATTAGAATTTAGAATCTATTCGCCAAATGTGCCTGGACACCCAAGGGGTTTGTCTCCAGTGTGCATGCTCTGTACTTACATACAGGCTGTAATTGACAAACTGTGATTACAGTCATAGGATACATCAATAACCATGAAGTACATTCATTGTGTCATCATGTTATCAAGTACAATCATCATGTCACAAAACATTTCAGTGTGTGATGTGGCAAAGCATTTGTGGCAAAGCACAGCACAAAACACATTCATCATGTCATACTATTATTTATGTAGACAGACAGACGGACGGACGGACAGATAGATAGATAGATAGATGGATGGATGGATGGATGGATGGATGGATGGATGGATGGATGGATGGATGGACGGACG
>JANHFO010008225.1:333177-344945 GCA_032468095.1 Pareas carinatus | reverse complement strand
CCTGCCTGAAACTCCTGAACTGCTCAAGAGCAACGAGGCAGCCCTGCTAAGCGTGGCAGTTGACAGCCGCTGCCGCCTGCATCAGATTGCCTGCCGGCGTATGTTCAAAGCTGGGACAGCGGATTTAAATGTGGGATGGGAATGCTGTCCTGCCAATGTGGGGTCTCCTGCAAACACTTGGTGACTCACTGCTCTTTCTCTTCACAGGGAGTTTCCCCATCTGGCTGCTGTTGCTGTTCTGTGCTGGGCTAATTGTGGGCACGGTCCTGTTGCTACAGTTGGCCTTCCCAGGCTTCCTCTAACCTTTCTTCGTGGTGAGGTTTCTGGAAAGCTTGGACCTTCTCTGCCCTTCCTGCAAGGGGCACATCTTCTCTTTTCTAACCTCAGAGACTGGAGAGGGGACTCAAGCCAGGTCAACTGACCTAGTGAATTGTGTGGCCAGGTGGACTTGGCCAAGCTGGAGGCTGGGCCTCACTTTGATCAGGTTTTGGCCCTGAGCAATTCTTGTCTAACCCCATCACACTGAATGGGGATGAAGGAACTATATTCCTCTATTTTTGACTGATCTGTGAGAAACATTCCAGCTTTATTTGCTCTGAGCAGAGATTTGCTGTTTAAGCTCAGGGCTTAAACCTTGAATTATTAAACACAATGATGGAGCAGAACTTCCTGCCTGCCTTTCCTGCCTTGTTGGTTACTTCCTCATTTCCTTTTGGCTTGGGCAGAGCTGGTGGTCGTAACTGTGCAAGGGTTCTTTGGGACCAGAAATTAAAAGAGGCTGCAGCTGCTCGACGAAGACTCACCAAGACACTGTCTTTTGGAATAGCTGTGCTGTACCACGTCCAATAGGGATGAAGCCTTTTTAAAAAAGTTCTGCCATGGCTATGTAAGAGAAAGGGATGGAGAGGATAAGGGATTTGGGGATTTCCTTCCCTCTCGAGCAAGGCTTTGAGAACATCTACAGCTTGACTGCAGGAATCTCTCTAAAATACTCTGAATGTATGTATACGCATAGAGCAAGGATGCTTGTGTTTGTGTTCATGCACATACACACTCTGTTTACAGCTTCCTTATGTCAGCAAACCATAGCTGTTGTCATGAAAAACTAAGAATTTTCAGCAATTAACAGCCCCTCCTCACATCTGGCTTCAGGCATTCTCCAGTATGGATCTCTCCATGAAATGTAAATTTATCTCCCCTCTCACATTAAAGTTGATTTCTTATTTTGTGACTTGAGATGTCAGGAATATCATAGTTGTCCGATTATTTTAAATTCCCAGAGGTTATTAGGTCACCACTTGTTTTGTAGAAGTGGGAATCATGATTGCTGATATGGTATGCTGACATTCGCCAATTTAAAAAAAACTGAAAATGGTCACAACCTGAAAAGAATGCTAGGATAGGTGATTCTGCATCCTGCACCAATGCTTGTTTTTTAACCAGAAACCAGAAGGTTGCTTAGTTCAACTGTTGGGATAATGATCTTATGCAACTACAACAGTGGATTCAAGAATGGGCCTTTTGACTATGTGCTTGCTGATATTTAGTCAATACTTCCATAAGAAATACATTTCTGCACTAGATTTTATGGTAGGAAGAATAGGACTACTGGGGGCATCTGGACTTGGCAAGATCAGAGACTTTCATTTGAAAAGTTCCATCACTTAGTGCATATATTAGTGCATATATAAAAACCACTTAGTTTATACATTATACTATACAACCTCTTTGGTTTTTCTCTTAGTTTGAAACCAGACATTCATAGCTTACTAAATAACAGTTCACTAACATATCTAGAGCAATGTGAACTCCGTAATTAAGTCTACATTTGCCCTGAGTCATAGCTTGGCTTTGTATGATAATGGTACTTTGAAATTAAAAAAGATGATTCAAAAGCTACTGAGAGAATATAACATTGTTATGTAGCCGAATAATCTATCAGAGATTTGATGCAGAGGCAGATGATTTCCAGAGTTTTAGCTGGCCCAGTAGTTAGCAGTTAAATCTATGTACATATATTCGAGCCATAATCATTCTTGCTTGCAACCATATTTCCTGATTGGGAGGAACTTGAGCAATAAGTAGGTATTGTGACATAGTGGCACTATTTTTTTGTTCTTCCCTTTCCTGAGTCTCCAAAGTGGTAGCTGGAAGCAGTAACATCTTAGTTTTTCCTAAATGACCAGCTTTTATGAGTTCATTCTGTTTGTGTCATCTTTGTATAATAATGAAATAGCCCAGTTTTGCAGTTTATTGGAGGGGAAATATGTTTTTTTACTGGATATGGACTGTTTTGGTTTAGATACCAAGCGTTATTGTAGAAGACGGCAGCAGCTAAACATTGGTTGATCTTGACACATTCAATTCGGACATGGATGAAACCCCTCCAGGAAATTGCAGTTGTTGGCTGCATAGAAGAGGGCAGTGGCAAACCAGTCCCATTGTGCTGGAGGATTCAAGCTTGACCAAGGGAACTTGGTTTTTACCAAACCCAAAATAATGGCCCCTCTCCTACGGTCTCCTCTCTTGGGGAAGATTGATCCAGGTTTCATGCAATGGAAATACTGTAGCTGATTTTTCAGAGGAGGAAAAAGACCACACCCTGTTAACTGTTCCCCAAGGCAGAGACAGCTCTAGAAGATGGAATTAAACTCTCTGGCAAGTTACTTTCCCAACTGCAGCAGAGCTGGTTGAGGAATTCAGACAGAAAATGGGGAAAGGAATTTTAGAATGAAGGGTCTGGTAACCATCTCCTTTTGCTGAGTGTATTCTAAAATGTGGCCTCAGGTATAGTATACAACCCACTATTTTACCTGTGGTTTGCCTAATTTTTTAGGCAAATATTTCCATAGAGAGAAGCACACAAAACTCTCTACAAGGGAATCCAGGATGGAGGAATTAAAACAATTGGGAACAGCTGGTGTCTTTATATGTGGAACAAACAGCCATATGCTAAAATGCTAGGAAAACAATCCTGTATTCTGCTGATCATCATTACAACAAGGTTCATCTGTGGTTGCCATTCATAGCAGATTCTGTCTAGGAGTCCTTTGGGTAAGGAAATGGGTACCCTAAGGAGGACAGAAAGAATATTGTGCATGGTGGTGCCATTAGTTTCGCCTCAGAGGGGCCCTCATCTCTCTAAGGGAGATCATATTCACCCTCTTGTATGGTAGACGTCTTGACTCTTGATCATGTGCTGGTCATCTTTGTATTTAAGTTCTGTCCAAGCTGCTGGCTTCCCATGGCTGCTGTTATAGCTGCCAGCTCCTCCTGATGTTTGAAAACAGCATCCATAAACTGATTAAAGACACGGTCCATGTAACTCTGATGGCGGGGTAGGAGCCCTTCTAGGAAGCCAATATGGCCACCTCGTGCAGTCACTAAGAGGGCGAGAGTGGGCACGTGCTGTGCTGTCTCTGTGGGGATAGCTGGAAGAAGACGGAACAAATCAGAGAAGGCTGCCTAGTGGCCTTTCTCTAGTGGCAAGAAAAGTATAGGACTCACCATGTTGAGGAGAGAAGGGGTCATCTGAAGCATTCAGGCACAACACTGGCACTTGTATGTGACACACCTTCTTGGAAGGACTGGCTGCTTGGTAATATTCCTGGCATGACTTGTAACCAAAGATCACAGACGTATAGCGCTCATCAAACTCCCGGATGCTGCGAGCCTGATAGAGCAAACCCACGGGTGGGGGAGGAGAGAGAGCACACAAGGGTCAAGGCATGGAGCACAGCTTGGGCCTAGAAAGGGTTGGGAGGGTGGAATGATGGTACCTTCAGCACATGGTCCACATCCAATCTCCCTTCAATGACCTTTCTATGCCTGGAAGGCAAAGGGTGTTATGATGAGAGACAGAAAGTAGACGTTCTCGAAGGTAGTCATGACACCTGCCTGAGTTGGCATAGTTGGGACTCGCCTATCTCTCAATCTTGAGTTAGGCAAGATCCCAATATAACGTGCACTTACCGTTTGACCAGGTTGCACAGGTTGGTCGTGAGGTACTGGTTGAAGAGGAATTGGTTGAGGGGCTGCTCAAGGGAATGTGTTGTCTCAAATGAGTCCCAGGTCACTGAGCAAGTCATGGCAGCCACCAGCCCAGCTTCCTGTCCCTTTTGTCCCAGATAGTTGAGCACCAGGATCCTGTCAAAAGAGACGGTGGGTGGCTTTGGGCTGGGTTGGGCACAAATGGATATGGGTTCTTCCATACCCCTGAAAGATAGCTGGGAGTCAAGAAAAGGCCTACTTGAAGCTTTGCTTTCTCGTTCCATTCAGAAGTCATACTGTAAATGTTACACTTTCCTAAAGGAATTCCCCTCCTGGAATGTATTAAAAGAACATGTTTTGCTGGATCAAAGTTCAAGATAGTTTTCAAGTGACACAGAACTCTTCACAAATGAAAGATTCAAGCTAAAAACGGTTATTCCCTAGACACTTTCAAATATCATTTTCTGGAATAGAGCCCTTTCCAGCAGAGGGTGTAAAAGAAAAATGAAATCCCTAAGAGATTATTTGGACTGAGAGCTACTTTTAGAGCAGCTATCTGTACTCAGTTCCCACTGGACAGCTTCCCTCAACATGATGTCCTTCAGAAGCTTGCATTCTCCACAAACATCCCAACTTGCTTTGCTGCAAGTATATAACCACCTCTCTCTTGACCTCCTGGCCGTTAATTTTGAAAAAAAAACATTTGAGTCTTAACTTCTTACTGGTGCAAAAACAGAAGCATTATGAAGATCAATTTCTAATGGAAGTAGATTAGATCTATTTCTAATGGAAACAATAAGACAGATTTAAAATCTTTAGGTGGCCTAGAAATAAATCGAATGATGGCATCTTCAGATGTATATTTGGTTGCCTTTTCAAAATGTTATAGCCCTCAGGGCGTTTTGCATAAGCAAGTTGCATTTGTGGTTTTCCAACTAAAAAGCTGGCTGTGTATACTGAAATGCTGCCCAGATGCATCCTTAAATAATTAACTAAGAGTAAATGTTTCCCTGAATAGAGAAAATGTTTTTTACTCAAAGAGGCATCTGTTCCTTAAGAAGATAGTAGAAATTTGCATTATCAGAGGCAAGTTCCTATTTTGCGTTTCTATATTCTAGAAAAAAAATGTGTTTGGTGTTGCTAACTCATATCCACTGCCACCATGACTGAGAAAACAGACATCCGGGCTGCCTTTCATCTAGATTTATCAATTAGGGATAAAGTCCTATCTCAAACCCTTTGCTTTAGCTCTGTAGCTGGTTCCAATATGAAAGAACAGGGTGTAACTGATTTGTCCTGTGAGACTGTTTTCTGGAGCTGTTTCTTCACTCGATCTTGTTAGCCTCTTGGACTGAGATCAGACAGTCCACGAGGGAAGGGGAAAAAAATAATCTTTGTGGAAACTTTCATCTCCAGTGTTTCCACACAGAGTATCTCCATATAAAGTAGGCGGCCTTTGACCTACATGCAGCCATCAGCACTCTCATCTGTAGCCCACGAAACATTTGCTTTTATATATATATTTTCTCCATGGGAGGGCTATGGGTTGAAATGGGTGCCACAAGTATTTATATCTACTTTATTCCTCAAAAGCTCCTGATTCACAATAACATTAGCCTGATCCTTGGAAAGATTAAGGAATAAAATGCCTCTGATTTAGAACTGATTTTGCTCGCCCACATGCAGGAAAAAAAACCCAAATTGTTCATTCCTAGTGCGTTATCACTAATTTATTAACCATAAAGGTTGCACATCTGACCTATAAGTGCAGTCTGGCTCCCAGACTACATGGGTTAGGAAAGGCCATTGAAAAAGCTAACAAAAAAACCCAGCTTGCTGGGCTCAAATCAGCAGGAATGTAGGACGTCGGGGTACTGAATAATCCATGCAAGGGAGAATAAGACCTACATTTTCATTGGGGACATTATTACAGCTTTTTATAAAATGAACTTTCTTCTACATTGCTTCTTATCTAAATAAAGTGCTTATACCAGTTTATCAAGACTGATGAAATCGGGAAATAACCAGTGTTACTGAAGTCATTCTCTTCTCCACACCTTGCAAACTATCAAGGTATTATGCAAATTATGGGACAGGAACATAATCAAACGGCATTGTCCCAAAGGAAAAAAGTAAAGCTACCATCAGAAGGTTGGAAAGCGGTTTTTTATATATATCTGTAAGGAAATCCATATTTAGTAGAGGTTGGTGCCTTATATGAGCCTTCAGCTAGGTTGAAGATAGAGCAAAATCAAAGCTTTTGTGATGTAAGCCTTTTTAAGGTAATTGGCTTTTGGCTCTGTTGAAAGGGAGCTGAGTTGGGAAGTTTAAAAGCATCCAATAGGTGTAACAGCACACATGGTGCCCCTTATATAACACTGCTGGAACTCTGTCTACTGAAAATTGTGCTGCCAAATATTGATGATGCAATCTAGGAATGTTTAAGTCCACAAAGTAGGTGAAAGAAACCACAAAGAATCAGAGGATTGCTCATGCTGACATATCTCTGTGTGTCTCTGTGTGTATCTTAGGTGACTCAGATGCAGCTGAAAAATATCATTGATGGAATGTAAATGGAGAGAAGAAATTGAAAATATTGAAACACGCTGATACATTTGGAAACAAGAACATGATGATGATGGTGATGATGATATCATCTCTAGCACAATATTTTAATTGATTTAATTAAAATAATTTATGATAATGTAAAATACAGAACCAAATTGCCTCTTTCTGGCATGCTCCCTGGGCATACTCAGAAAATTATGCCTCCTCATTTTCCCTTCCTTTGCCCAACCTAAGTCTCACCCGCCAAGAGAAATGCCAACTGCCATCAATGGTGCACAAGGGAACCGGCACTTGATGTGGTTCACTACCAGCTCCAAGTCTTCAGTATTGGTGGCACAGAAAGACCGGTGCGTCTGAAAATAATAGAGAGGGACATAATAGAGAGACCCATAAGCAGTCCTGAATAGTAGCAAAGAGCTGCCTCTTCTAAAAGAGGGAGACGGTGTGTGAGTGTGTGAGTGTATGGATCACCTATGGCAGACAAGCCCTCCTTTGCCATAAAAAGCATTTGTACCTATCTCAGCTGCCAACATATACACACACGCCAAACTGCAATAGCTCTTACCAGTAGCTCTTCTCCTCTGCACCCACGATTATTAAACACAACAGCTCTGGAAGAGAGAAATTTCCATGAGAAGACATCATTCTTCATTTTGATACAACCCTATGCTTATTAGTCCTCAAACAAAACTGAACTCCCAAATGAATGTGACGCATGATCCAGAATGGAACAAATCCAGTTCTCCAAATTTCAAAACCACGGGTGGGGTTTTGTTTGTGAATCTCACCTGTAGCCATGGCTCTGAGTGCTGCATACCAAATGCAGAATATATGTCTCTTGGCTGCTGCCTGTCAAGCCTGGCAAAAACAGGACAATGGGGCAATTTTCTGAGTCAGGATGGGTCCCATTATCAGGATCAGCCCAATCCAGGAACAGCTGCCCTCCATCTGCAGTTTGCAGCAATTCACTGAATGAGATGCAAAAAGACAACGCAAAAATGTGTACAGAATGGCCCTCAGTGTCATGTCCACTGCCTCAATTCAACAATGCCCTGAGGTAGCAATGGCTTTGCTCCTTCATAGTGGACCCACCTGCGGTAGGTGACAAATGGGCAGGATTTGATAAAGACACGAACAATAGTCTGAAGTCGACCCTCAAAGCACCATGGTGTGGGGTAGAATGTCTCCTTCACAATGGGGCAATACTTCTCCAAGAAGGACTGGAAAGGCTGACAAGCCACCAGTAGTGGGCGCTGCAAAGGAACGAGTGGAATTATAGAGAGTGAACTTGAAAAAGAAATCAGACTCAAGATGTCCTCCACTGCCCCTTAGTTAGGGCCACTTTTCTACTTGCTTATGGAGAAGATGAATCACTCTGAGGCAACAAGGCAGGAAAGCATCTACAAATTAGTGAAAACTCTCCCCCTTCCAATAGACAAATGCTTCTCTCAATACCCGAAGAAGCTAATTAAGGGGTTATTTTAATTATAAAATATAACAGAGCTTCAAAAAGCACAGTAGGAAGCAACCAAATTGATCAAAAGACTAAATTGCCTTTCTCATGAAGAAAGTCTAGAATGGCTGGGACTTTTAGCTTGGAAAAGCACTGTTGGAGGTGGATGGGTGATGAATAAAGCAGATAAAAATAATGGCTCAGAATGGCTCGGACCAGAAGCCATCTAATGAGGTTGAGTGGGAAAAGATTTAGAACAGATAAAGGAAGCAGTTCTTCGCCCAGCCGATAATGCTGGGTGCTTGTAACATTCATTGCCACAGGATTTGGTGATGAGCACTAATGAATGGTTTTCAAGGGTGATGAAGAAAATTCATGGAGGGAAGCCTGAAGACTTAGTGTTATCTCAGGGTTGGGGGTTACCTGCCTCCCAATCAGTAGCTGCAAATGGATGGTGATTGAGAGAGGTATATCTGCCTCCTTGGCTTGTGAGCATCTAAGAGGCAACTGGTTGGTCATTGTGGAAAAGAAGCCACTGGGTGAAGATGAACATTGGCCCGACCCATCAGGTTTGTTCTTAGCTAGTACAGGTATATAATACAGGTATGTGTAGGCAGGCAGGCTAGCATATCAAGATTACAGTGGAAATAGTCACCTGGGAAATTAATTTTGAAGGTCATTGTTCTGCCAGGTTTCTGGGAGGGAGAAGTAGGAGGTAAGTTGATCCCTCTGAAGGACATGCCCTAATTTTGCAATCCTAGAACCAAAGCAACAAAGGCCAGTCCAGATTTTGCACAGCCCGGAATTATAATAGGATCCAAGGATCTGCTCCTCAGCAGGCAACTAATTTGTCCTTATACCGTAAACGACTTCTATTTCTTAAAATTCAACCTGTAATGCAAGGTTCACCTGAATATAAAACACTGACCTCTGCATGGGCTTTCCCCTGGATATCAAAAACCAGGAGACTGTGAATTCTAATCCCACCATATGCATGAATAACTGCCTGAGTGATTTTGAGCCAGTCACTCTTTCTCCCCTCCCCTCCCCTTCCAGAGGGTGGTTGTGGGGCAAATAGGAGGAGGAAGAAGTATCATGTATGTTTGCCACCTTGAGTTGTTTATAAATAAAGGCAAGATATAAATAGACAATTCAACCCTAGCAAGATGAAGTGGCTGCGGGTATTTGGACTCTCCAGGGACAAAGGTCTTCCATCTTTAGTCCTGAGTGGGATTGCACAATTCCTGACAGACCTGCTGCACAAACTGGAGGTCCTCTTGGACTTTTGGTCCCCGCTCAAAAAGCTGCGGCTAGGAAGGCTTTTGCACAGCTTTGGGTGGTATGCCAATTACTCCCATACCTGGCCCTGTTCACAGTAACCCACCCTCTTGTAACCTCTCATTTAGACTACTGTAACAAGTTCTACATGGGGCTGCCCCTAAAGAGCGAGTTGAAGAGTTTCTGTCCCTAATTATTCTTGCAGCAAGAGCAGAAACTGCAATGCATATAAGTGCATAATGCTTCCCTCAATCGGCTTTCTGACAATCCCTCATGGGGCACCCCTGCCAGTAAGGTAGTAGAGAGCAGAAAGGATGGAGAGCTGGAGTGGGAGAAAGAATCTAGCTTGGGGGGGGGGCAACAGAACGATAGACAAATATTTTGTGAAGTTGGCCCCAAAGTCGCTATTACCTCCCCCCCCATTTCGCGCGTTCCACTTTGGAGTTTGGTGGGAACCCCCTGATAAATTTCAGGGCAATTAAAAGTCATTTTTGTTTTCCATCTCCCCGAGGAAAGAAAGACTCGGCAGCCGCTCCGCTCATCGCCTCGAAACTTTTCCTGCCTCCCCTTACCAGGGGTCTCCAACCTTGGCGGCTTTACGATGTGCGGACTTTTGGGAGTTGAAGTCCGCAAGTCGTAAACCAGCCAAGGTGGGAGACCCTAGCCCATCCCTAAGCGCGCCCAAAGAGGCTGCAGTACCGGTGCTTAAGGCTGACCTTCGGGACGCGCGCCCAATAGTACAGGAACCAGCCGGTGCTGAAGCCCAGCAACAGCGACACTCCCAGCATCGTCCTGACTTTGTCCTTCCTCGTCGGCGGAACCTGGCTCAGCCGGCGACCGGGCAAAGAAGGCGCCGCTAGGGCAAACAAGGCGAGTACAAGAGTCAGACACAGCCCTTGAAAGCAGGCGCCGCCCCCTTTGTGACGAACAGGCGCGTTTCCTCCGTCAGCCGCTGCGGCCATCTTTGTGACGGGCATTCCCGTCCTTCCCCCCCCCTGCACCGGGCGAAAAAGGATGCAAGTCGGATCTCCTGTGTTAGAGATCAACGTTCAAGTCTTCGCTGAGTAGAGCCCCCTTACGCTTCCGCCGTCCCTCATGCCATTTCAGTGTGTCTTTTTTCGGGGGGTGGGGAGGGAAAAGTCCGCGGCGAACTTTCGTGAGCACTTCCTTGTAACGGGCTAACTTGTTTTACTGACTCTTATCATTACCATCCCGGTCTTGTTTTGCACGAAAATTAATCGAGGAGACGGGCCAAGATCCCTAAGATGGTCAGTTGGTGAGGATGAATCGGGAGTGTAAGCAGAGAGAGAAACCCCCTAAGACAATAAAGGGAGAAGTAGCAGAGGAGAAAGCATTAGGATTACCGGGGGAATAAAGGCTGTATATCTGTTAAGAAAGCATTAAACTGACAAGACCTCCACACACCAAGCCAATCGAGGGTGTCAGGGAAAATAAAAAAGAAAGGATAAAAGAGGGACTTCTTGTATGATTTCACTGCCAAGGAAATAAACAGAACACTCTGTTATGTTTGCCAGGTAAAGTTTGGACTTCCAAGCTAATATGAGTAGAAAAAAACCCTAAACCTTTGTTTTCACAGTTATTAAGCAATTTGTTGATTATAATTAAAGCAATGTAATTGTGTCCCATTTCATCCAACACAACTACCCTGCAACAGGAAGAGTAGGCTGATAGACCCTAAATAGATTTACTAATTAGATTAACCGGCTGTAGGAATCAAGCCATGATTGAGTTAAAATGTTACATTAACTTGGTTATTAAAGACATTGAAGGAGAAGATTCCCGTTAGTCTGTGGCAATCAGAAATCAGAATTTTGGTAGCATCTTTTCTGAATAATTTATTTGAAAAGCATACGCTTCTGCGATCCAATAAAGGAATGAAATGATTCCATTCATTTGATATTCTGATGATGTACCTAATGAGGTAAGCTGCAACACGTGAAAATTTATGCCGATCAATAAAGTATGTTAGTTGGAAAAGATCTCATCAAACCTCTTCTGATTTGGGTGTTACTAAATTAACCTATTTTTTAAAAAATCACATACAGTATGAGGAATAGTAAACTGGATTCATTAAGAGAATGACATACAGTACTTTGATCTCCTTAGCCAACACAGATTCAGAACTTTGCCTCTTAACTGTTACTCACACACTGGTTGGGTTCAGGTAATAAACTAAGCCAAAATATCAGGTTTCCTGTTTCTAACTTGGTGTATTGAGGCAAACATAGTTATTGTAGTTTATAAACCCAAATAAATATGGCTTATTCAGTTAACCAGTTAAATAAAAAGCTTGATTTGAACATGGCTGTTAACAATTTCCAGAATCTCACAATAAAAAATCTTGGTGGAACATTTAAATTTAATAGTTGTATTGTGAGAGAAATATTCAGTCAATTCTGTAAGATCAACGGAAAAATTCTTCCTTAATCATCTACCACAAAGCTGTTCTTATTTTATT
>JANHFO010008225.1:306916-317323 GCA_032468095.1 Pareas carinatus | reverse complement strand
CTTTGCTCTTTTTTTACTGTTTGAATAAAGATTCTGAAAAGACTTATGGTGTCCGGCTTCTCTCCCCCCCCAAAAAAAACCCTATAGCTCTCATTCTCTATAAAAACATCAGGTGGGGGAGGGAGGCCGAACAAGGCCTGCAAAGTGCTTTCGGATGCCTATCCTTTCCAAGGCCTCTCCTCCTCCATTGAGCATGTGCACCTAATTATGCCAAACCCGTAGCAGAGCATGGGTACCAATAGCTAGTACTGTAAATATCTAAAGCTGCTGGAAAAGAGGATCATCTCCAAACTGTTAAATGACTTGTGATTTGGGCTCTGAGGTTTCTTACAAGGTTGAATGCAGTTGGTTAAGATAACCCCTAAAGGGCTCCCACTTTTGCCTCCGAGATTCTCTTCATTCTGCTATTCTATTTCACACCACCCCCAATCACTGGTGAAGGATCCAGGTTTGTCTCCATGTTTTGGTTCCCTCCTACCCTGGCTTCAAACGCCCATAGAGCCCCTTCACAGCCTCAGGAGCCGAGTAGAATCCAAACGACTTGGCCACATCTTTGCTGACAAAGACCTAGAAGAAGACAACCACAACAGTCACCCGTTTTTGGCTGAACCTTATTACGTAGTATTTCTGGGTGACCAGATAGTGAGTGCCTCAGAAGGCTATGTATGAAGGGAATGACTGTGAGTCTCACGAGCATGGGGGTGTATTCTGGCCAGACTGTCAGAGAATTTCATTTCGCAGCTGTAGAAATCCCTCGAGAATATTACTGTTTACTTCTGTGTGCACACAAGACTCGTCTGCAGAAAATCTCTGGAAATGAGTGACTGAAACAGTACTACTGATTCAGAAAGTGAACTTGGAATCCCTAGTAATTGTACAGAGGATGCCAATACATGTTCAGCAGCCACTGGAGGAGGAGGAGGAGGAAGGAGTAGGCAAAATCTCTCAGATCTATCCTATGTGAGGAACTTAACTGAAGGGGCAGTTTGCTCTTCATCCCTGTTCTTTCTTACTTGGCCAGCCATGCTTCCCAGCTACATCAACCTATATCATTGACCCCTTACCACATCTCCGTAGCAAAACAACTGGTATAGTTCTGGTCTGATCTTTTCCACCTCCACAGATGTGGTCACTTGCTCAGATGGTGAACAGGTTTGGTTATACTTTTCCACCCGTTGCAGCATCTTAACCTGTTCCGAAGCATTCCTTCCCTGGGAGGAAATACTACTGTTAGAGACAGAATTTGAGATATCTGGATTTGATAACATTCCTGGAATTGTTGATCGTCTCTGTGACCTTAGATGCCTCATCACTTTTAGAGATTGGGCCACTTGTACCCGCTATTCCCAAAACAGATACCCAGCCACTTATGGTTTGGATAGTGAACTCTGATGTTTTTGATGATCCAAGAAATTTCAACAAGTATAGAATGCTTTGTTTCTCAACAGTGAATAGGCATGGTTGGTATGTATTCTGAAAGTTTTGCATTAAATATTCAGCCTATTGCTGGGTTCAAGTTTCTAGTTTTTTATTATAAGATGTATTAACATAAAATACTTAACTTGATTAACTCATTAACCTATTTTCTGGGGGTCACATAATGCACTGAACCATAAACTAACCAACAGGATAGGTTCATGCACGATAATTTGCAGAACAATTTTATAAATCATCACATTGTGGAAACTCATCCTATGTGGTAAACGTATGGTTTAACCCCAACCAAGTGAAGTTATTTGTCCAATACATTGCACTTGATTAGGATTAAACCATTCATTTGAATCTGTTAAAAGTATATATGAACACATTCACAGTTTCTGCTTTTTCTTGCTCTATTGTGGAGTTATTGTCTTCACTGGATATTTGGATTTTAGTTATGATTATTATCTGATTTATATTAAACATCTCACTCAAATTGGTTTTCAATGATACCATTATACAGACAAATAAATAAAAATGGCATGCAGAAGATAGAAAGTAGGGATAGGAGGGAAGAATGCAAGAAGTACAGCAAGCCACCCATAGACAGTTGCTTTAGCGAGGATGGCACAATTCAAATGGCAACTGACAATCCACTGCCATGAAACATTACCTGTCTATGTGTAAAAGAGTGCCCTCATATTGTGAAAGGGTAGACCACGACCACCTCATCACATGAACAATTGAGACCAGCCCCCTTTCCAGTCAAGTCTTACCTCCCAATGAATCCATTTGTATTGAGACAGGTCAACCTTTTCAAAATCAGCAGCTGTCACATCTGGCAGGTTGCTGCAATTGAGAGAATGGAAAGTGGGAATAGGAAAAGGAAGACAAAAAGTTTAATTAATGCAACAAACTGATTTGTTGTCTTCCGTCTTAAATCAGTAAAACAGTAAGCAAATGCATACACCTTTACAATTAAAACAGGAAACAAAACACTTGTTGTTAACTTCTTAAGCCCTGGTGTAGCTTCCTGTTTTCTTAGCACCAAACCAAATAATCTAGCCAATCCAAAGGGGACACGAACAGTTTCATATTGCTTGTCCCAAGTTTCCAATGAATAAACGTATTACCTCTGAATATGGTGGTTCAATTACATGCAGAACTGATTTTGCAAGCTTAAAGTCAATTTTACCTCCTACTGGGAGCAATTCCAAAGTACTTTGGAGCTGCTTTGCACTACACATCCAAAGATGTTAGGCTGCCTAGCCAGACATCCCACATAAGATTGTCTCTATAACTTCATTCCTTTTCCCCAGATTTGACAGAAAAGACATGCGAAGAAATCTCTTGGTAGATGTATCACGTACAATTGGTATGGGATTTATTTACCTTGGAATTGTGCCTAGGCATCTAACTGAATCATAATAGACTACAATAGGCCAACCTCTTTCTTGCTTTCCTTGATAACAATCTGAATTTGGAGCCATCGCTTGAGGTTAAATTGTAATGTACTGAGAATAAAGAAAGCAGACACATCAACTCTGAAATACATTATAGAAAACAATGGTAGCCATCAATCTGTATAGTGTCAAAAAAAAGACAAAATAAACCTGAGAAAAAAAGACTAATTCCCACTGCTTGCTAAGTCTGCAATATGTGCACATTTAGCCTTAATAAGGCCATTCAGAAACAGTGAGGTTGGCCTGACTACCCTTGTTCGGCATCTATGGACCGTCCCTTCTTTCCTTAAACTGTTATGGTGGGGAAAGATTATGTGACTAAAACTTAGTTTGATTCTCCACTTGTTCCTTTTATTTCATAGCTCCCTCACTTTGGAAACATTGTCTTAGCACTAGGCCACACTCAGGAGCTTCATCTGGAGATATCCAGCATGGAAACGGATGGCAATTAATTCTCAGTTCTCATTTTTATGGATTAAGCTTTACCTGAAATGGATTCAGTTTTAATGATTAAACCACCAGCCTACAGAGCTTGCTTTGATCAAAGGCCACAAGAATCACATTCGGGAAGATGACAAGCGTGGGCCTTCTGCATGTCCCCCAAATTATTAACCAGGCCTTGATACTGTACTGGTAACGGGAGACGAAAAGCTGCGCCCTTCCCACCGCTTGAGAAAAACTAAGGTAAGGAGGTCACATAAGCTTTTGCACATCTTTTTTATTTACTTGTTCGTTCGATTTGTCTAGCCACCCATCTGAACAAGTGACTCTGAGCAGCGAGCAATCTTAAATGAAAAACAATTTAACACTCAGAGTTATCCTATGGAAAGAAGGGCGGCCCATAAATTTTATAAATAAATAAATTCCCACCACAAATATAAAAATTGAAATGCACAGCCAAGAAGATATCACGATCGACAGTTGCTAACACAGTCCGGAGACAAGACCCTTTGGACACTTGGGTCCCCAGGTCCTCCTAATCTCTGGAGGGAGAATATAGCTACATGCACAGGCACCGGTTGTAGGCACAAAACATACTTACCTTGGTCAGATAAAGACGTGTACGTACGAAGATTCAAACTTGGTATAAGATTATCCTTGGTTATTTAATTGCTTTTGCTTTTGCAGTTCTGTAGACAGCCTGTATGAATTCTGTACTGTAGTTGATTCCTGTATCCCCTCATGGCTGATTGCTTTAGCACTACCCAGCCTCCATCTCCATGTTGTCAAAAGCTCAGGTTCTTTCCTGCTGTGAGTTGGTGGGAGTCACACTTAAATTTCTCATCTCTGAGTCAAAAAGCTTCTTGGGGAAGGGGAAGGTCACAAGATGGCACAACCATATTTAGGAAGGATAATCAAGAATTAACATCAGCAATGATGATTGTCAGCAATCTGGACTAAATTAGCAATTGACCAAGAATTAATAAATCAGATTTTAATAGCGCATGCATGGATGCTTTTATTTCTCTCCCATTGGGTGGCACCTCTGGAGGAACTGGAGTGGCATTTTAAGTCCTATTTTGACCTGTTTAAGCAACTCTTACTTTCCTCAATAAACTGGAACAAGAGCTTTATTAATTCCTCTATGGGCCAAGGAATTAAAAACTGGACCTGCTATTTCTTAACAAAGCTGAAATCACTATGATGTGGTCCTGCTCTGAGCTTAGGGAAGGGATTCTATTCATTTATTTGGTTGTTGACTCTCTGATGAGGAGGAGGTAGTTTTAATATATTTTTCTTACCATCTTCCTGTTATCTTGGTTGACTAAGAAATCCCATTGATGTAACCTGGTCTGGGAAAACAAAACATTCTGGCAGAAAGCAATTTGAAAGAACTGTCATATTCTTGCCTCAGATCAAGGGAGTATTTACTTTTCAAAATGTTTATTGCTTCAAAATAAAAGGGCAAGTCGGTCAATGTGGCTCTGGATTCAGCCAGGCTATTTATTAGGTGATAATCATTTCTCTCAGGTTCAGGAATCTCAATCTGTACAATGGAATCAAGCTATTAGGCAAAAAAGAAAGTTCAGGCAATGGCACAGTGCTTACTGCATGCAAAGCAGAGCTCCTCCTTGCAAACAACAGTCACACAATAAGAACAAGTGACTGATTAGAATTGGCTAGCATTAACTTTAGTATGATTCTTTAATGGTTTAGCTTTAGCATATTGTGCAAATCCACTATATTTGGTCAGTTTATAGTACAGTGTATTGTGTCAATCCAGGGGTTGAAAATGGATTGATTCAGTAATCTGGTTAAGTGATGTGTAAATGTTATGTTGGTGTTAAAGCCTTGCTAGGCAAAAAAGTCAAGCTATTAATATTTGACAACCAGCTTGATAATTATTCCATATGCACTTTGAAAGTACAAAGTGCTTTATAATTTATATCCATTTGGCTATCAAATAATTAGGAGATTAATAATTAATATTAGCAAATAATAATTATCGTAGTAATAGAATGAAAAGGAAGAAAACATTGTCCATACATGCATACCCACCAAGCTATCCTTTCTTGTGGAAAGCAACATTACACAGAACTTAGAAAAGAAGTAAGAAATAGTAAAGGAGTGAGATTAATAAAATAAAAGGAATTATAACTAAATCCAGTTTTCACCCACATCATTCACAATACCTTTCCAGACCTGCTCAAGTTGACTATTCTCTAGACATTCCATTTATTCTCATGCATGTTTTATTTCCACCTCGTTGCATTCAGTAATCAACTTTCAACATCATCTCTGCTCAAAATTCTATAATGAAATCCTATTCTTTGAATCATACTCCAAGAAACATATGGCACAATTAACTTTCTGACACTTGCTTCTTTCAATGATCTACCTGAAGGAGGAGAAATCTGGTTTTCACATCCTTTGTCCAGCATAATGTTGCAGTGAAGTCGTGAAATTATTCAGCCTGTTATTTTTCATACTTTTTTTTCTATCAGATTCAACCATATGCTTACTAGGTACTTAATATCCTAACACACTTGTAGTTTTTTGCATTGTTCATTCTTGTTACATTTTCTTTTAGATAGGGTAACAGTAACAGCATACTTCCCATCTTAAGGCTCAGTAATAGTCTTCCAACACATTAAATAAACTGCAATACAATCACTCCATAGGCAAAATGGTTACAATAATCTACAGCTACACAGTCTTACTATTTCCCAACATTCTCATAGGATTAATGACTTCTTAATCATCAATATGTTCTTGGACACTAACATTTATAGTGTCTTACACAACTCTCCAAATACTCCTTTCAAAATTACATTTTCACCTCAAATCATTTTATCACTTTCATCTTTAATTTCATATCTACTCACATTATAGGAAGGTCCTTGTTTAGCTCTCTTCGCCTATTGTCCTTCCAAAACAATTATTTCCTTACAAATTGCTTAATACCTTCTTTGTCTCTTTTCATTGTAACTGTTCCTTGTTCTGCTTAACTATATTCTTTGTGACTTTCCCCTCTTTACATATTATGCAACATCTTATTCTCATTCTCGCTTTGAGGGGTCTTTATCTTATATCCGTCTATTTCTCATCAACAGCCTTGTTACTCATTCTACTAAACATCCTTTTTTAGATTTCTCATTTTATACTTCCCATTCTCTGTACTGAACAACATCTTCAAGCAGATTTTAAACATCATGCCTATAAGCACTTAGCAGGAATGCAAGAATTAATAGCAGCCAGCACGAGCTTGTCATAAACAAGATTCACCTTATCTCCTTTTCTCACAAAATTACCCCATTTCTCACATTTGCTTAATAGATCTGAACTTTGTATATCTTGATCTCAGCAAAGGATTCCGTCAACTCTCATGATATCATTAATCAAATAGTATAATCTGGGCTAGGTGATTCAACTATTGACCCGGTAATTACACCCCCGCAGTACTCATAACCAGCTCCACATCAGCTTAGAGAATAGCATCAAGTGGAATGCTACACAGCTATCTCCTGAGGCCTTTAACATTTTTATTAATGACTTAGGTGAAGGGGGAGAAGAAGCAGGTTAGAAGAGAAAGGAAGGAATAAAAATCTAGACAAGCTTGAACCATATACTGAAACAAACAACACAATTTTATGAGCCTGCTTCTCCACAGTGTATGCAAGCAGCTAAAATGGGAAGCTAGGAAGGGCTTATTAAACCATTTAATAATATAAACACGACCCTACTTATATTCTTTGTAATTTCTTCCTGGAAAAAACAGTTGCTCTAGCAGGCCATTCCTGCCACACAGCAGTCCAGGCCACCTGACCTCTACTGGGGTGCAGAGACCCCTTTTGTGCCACCCATTGGCAGAGGGGTGGGGGGGAAGGTTGGAGGCAGCAGAGCCGAAGTGGGCCAGGTCTTACGTGTCATAAAGAGTAACAGTCCGAGAACCGTTGCGGCAATTGATGAGGCAGCAGGCACACGGTGTCTCCCCCTGGCTCTGCCAGACCAAGTGGGCAACCTCCACCTTGCGCCGTTGGAAGTCAGACAAGATGAAGCTTGGGGCCAGGGAAGAGGAGAGAGAAAAAGCGTTAGAATTCACGGCGAGGAATGCTCCACCTACGCACCTAGCAGCGTGCAGGATCGTCCGGGTGCCTGTGGCTGAGTTGCTGATCACCGTTGAAACGGGCAAGCGGCACGCCAGATGCAAGGCCACGTGGGTGAGATCCACCTCATAGCGTTGGAAATCATCACGGACGAAGCTGGGAGGGCAGAAAACATTGAGCGTCTTCTGGGGTGGGGTGGGGCGAGGCGCTCTGTCTGGTGGAACAGAAGGCAGATGCTCCCATCCTTCTCTTCAAGGCAGCAGGCCCCCCGACTGCTGCTTGGCAAAGGTTTCTCAGTGTGCTAGAAGCTGCGAGGACAGAGGGAGGCAACTGTCTGAAGAAAGCAGATAAAAATGATCTCTGTGGTATGGAAGTCGAGAGCTCTGATGCCCTCGGTGCTTAGTACTTATTAAAAAAAAAATCTCATTACATTTTACTCCAGAGCTCTGTTCCCTGAGGCATAGGCTACTCAGGAATCAACACAGAGAATTTATGCTATAGTAAGCAGGAGGAGGATGGGAATAGAATAGTCCTTGATCTGCCTCGGCTCAGTCGCATAAAAGTCTGCTTCGTGAAAGCGAATGATCATGAATTTAGAGCTTGAGAATATAAACTATTTTCACCAACTTGTTTCACCAGTTCTCTTCAGGATCTACCAGATGCATTTATGTGTTTGCTTGGTGATGGTTTTGTTTAATTACTTTGTGGCTTAGTGTTTCTGATGAACTCATCTGTGTCATTAGTTTGTTTCAAGATTTTACGTGAGCCTAAAAGATTAATTCAGGACCCACATAATGCATGTTGTGCAAATACGCCCATAAAATCTGACTCCCAAATACCTCAGGTTAATTGCTTTGAACAGAAGCTACTAGAACTCGGCTCCTCCATTACTTTTTTCATTTGAAAGTCATCTCTCTCTTAATCCATCTGATGTCAGTAACCATTAGCAGTCCTTCCACACCGATTAAACTCTTCACATGAAATTGCAATTTCAACTGCTCCAGTACATATCAAGAGAGTCTCTTACATATATTTGTATGGATTTTCTAACTGGGCAAAGAATTAAAACTAGGCTCCATAACTGAAATAAGATGACCACATATTAACACAATTTTGGCAAGTTTTGGAAAGGATGTACAAGGCTTTATGCTGGATAATGACTGTAATGAAGGTTTAATAAAGACTAAGATAAGAACTACAATGAAACATTGAAAATTCAGGGCTGATGGCCCTATATGAGCCATCCAGTGTGACATCATGGCTTACTTGCCTTACCAAATCAGCTGTGGAAAAAACAGTGTTTTTGAAAACTAGGAACTGGTTTAATGCGATTATTAATAGAGAAAAATGAAAAAGTGTTGTCTTTTCTAAATTTCTCAACAGTTTTACAATAGCTAAAAAAGAAAATTAATTAAAATTGGCAAACTAGTCTATATTTTGAGGCATACCTGGCAATAAATATGCTTTGTATTACCCTATTAATATGTTATAAATGCTACATATGAAGACATTTTATGTAGCAATGTTCGTGGGATATGATTATTTTATTTATTTTTATTTATTAACTTTGCTTGCCACCCATTTGCCTCTCGGTGGCTTAAAACATTAAAAAAAGCCTTCCCTTTTTATGACACTGTAATTTCTTTATTCAGGGTACAATTGGGATAACTGGATGGAGCTGAGCATTTACTGGCTGGATGCCTTTCCTGACACCACACGGAGTTCTCAGCAGATATTTTTTCTTTGCTCCCTAGGAGAAAAACATCTGCTGCTACCTAGGGTTGAACTCTCAATCATCCAATGGGAGGCGAGCATCTTCACCACTAGGCCACCATGCTGCTCGGCCACTTACAACATCAAAGCTATTAATGTTGACTTCCGGTGGCGCCGCAGAGGTTGAAAGATGGACTTTTAGGGTCCGCCAGTCCTGTGATTGTGTAAAGCCGCCTTGACAGCGCAAATCAGCTGTCCGGCAGCTTGGAAACCTTTCCCCCGGGAGAAGAGGGAAAGGACAGCAGTTGGATCTAGGTAGAGCTCCCCTAAAGCCCCTGAATCAATTTGAGGGGCTGAAAGGGTGAGAGCTCCCTAGGAAGATCTGACAGAGGCTCCACATCTGGAACGCTTCTGCTAAAAGCAGAACGAAACGTCGCAACCATCTCTGTGCTAAATCTTTTAGCTTTAATATACTGGAAGCAGACGGAGCAAGAACAGGATTGCTGGCAAGTACTTTTTTTCTGAAACTTAACTCACTGGCTAAAAAGTATCCTTCTAAGAAACAGTGAAAGTTACAATGTATCAAAATGGTGCTGGTTTGAAGCTGAAGGGTGTGAAAGTGAAAGTAGTGAGAGTTTTGAATTAGTGAAAGCCCTTTGTTAAAATGGAAGCGCTTTCTAGCTGTTTAAAACTGGTGGATTTTATATCCAAAAGAAAAGACTGGTTTTTTAAAGAAATTTTAATTATTGAAGTACTAAAATTAAGTGGAAGATTTGCATTTGGACCTTTAAACCATTTTAGAAATGTCTACTAAACAAGTAAAGCCTGGACTTTCTAGAAGCGCTGGGGGTTCTCCTGCTCAAACATGGAAATTACCATTTCAAACTGATTCACAAACAATGAGTGCAGAGTTTATCCAAAAGCTTATAAAAAAAACAGTGAAGGAGACAATGAAAGAAGAAATATCTGTAATTAAAGAGATTATGGTTATGCAAAAAAATCAGATAGGGGAAGATATAATTCTAGCATTTAAATGTGTGGCAACAAATATGATTCAATTGGAGGAGAAGGTGGATGAACTCAATTTCAATATGGATAATAAAATTCAAGAAGTACAAACTAAAATAGAGAAGAGAGATGATGAACTGGTGTTATTGCAATATAGGTTGATGGAATTTGCTTTAAGGGTGAGTGGATTGAAAGAAAACAGTAAAGAAAATTTAAAAGAGATTTTTTTCAGAAGTTTTTGCAAAAGAGATTGGAGA
>JANHFO010008225.1:274168-288769 GCA_032468095.1 Pareas carinatus | reverse complement strand
CGAGGGGCTTCCAGAGCTGAAATGGATCCCCACAAGGGACAGGTTTGTTCAGAGATGTTCTGGGGAGAACGGAGGGAAGGGAACCCTCTTGATGGGGAGAGAAAGGGAAGATGCAAGATCTGTCAAAGGCCAAGGCTTAGAACTGGGCATCAGACACGTATTCCATTTTCTGAAAATCCCTTGGAGGAAGGAGACAGATGCACACAGCTCATTCACCCCATCACACATGAACATCAACACAGATGTCTGGTTTCCTTGTCTGTCTTTGTAACTGAGTGGCTCTGAAACTGTCAGTCTGTTTTGGCAAGTACTATTCCTCAGATGCCAGTAAAAGTCTCACGGGAATGCATGCTGAGGCTTAAATTAGCTGCAAAACTCACCTGGTAATCATGCTTTAAAAACCAGATCTTTGTTCTAAAATAACTGAAGCAAGCAGAAGAAGAGTTCTGAGAACGTGCAGAGTGCCTGCCAGTTCCCACTGGACTGTTTAGAACCAGCTAAGTCTGACTCCGCTGGTATAAAAGGCTGTCATTTCCTCAGCTTTGCTCTTTTAGGGCCTCAATCGTCTTCAGGCCGTGCATTTTCAAAAGGAAGGACAAGCTTGCATTTTAGTCATGCTTTTTTACCCTTCCCTTTTGCAAAGGATGTGTTCTCAAGCTGCTGACTGCATTATCAAGTTGCGGGATTGTTGGTCATTTTTGCACAAATGTGAAAGTAGCCATGGGAAAAGAAAATCACCATGTTAAACATTTCCCCCCCCCCCGCCTCCAGCTGAACCAATGGCCTGAGAAGATAGCTCATCTGCAATGGCACATGGAACGGCAATGTTTTTATGGACGAGTGTGCGGCCAACGAGGCATTGATCTTTTCCCTTGCCACATTGAAGATCTGCCCTTTCCGGACAGCACATGCCATAGGGAGAGCATGGGACCAACTCAGTGGGCAGCGTTCAGACAAAGGAAGCTAATCAGTGTTCATAGAGAGTCTAAGGATGGGGTCCACAATGCTTTACTGCTTGAAGCAGAGCTGAAAACAGTATTCTCTTCTAAACCTATGCTAGCCGATTTATTGTAATGCAGGAGACAGGACATTTCAAAAGTTCTTCGCCCCCACCATCTCTAACAGTAGAATCCCAATACAGCAAATGAAAAAGTAGGGCTTTTTTTCTTTTTTGTGACACTTACAACCTGCTGAGACAGATGCCTTATTTCGCCTGCCTCAGGAACATATCACCGACTAGTTGGAAACTGTCTTCCAGCCCTCTATCTCCCTTTAACCCAAAGGCTGAGAAATGACAGCACTTTTAAAACCAGGAACCACATAAAAACTACAGCATAGTCTCTTTAGTGGAACTATTGTTAAAAAAAAACCCAAGAAATCTCCATAAACTGTTCTCCTCAGAACCAGCAGATCTACGTATGATCTGGCTTTACGTATTTTGGGTTCTTCCACCACTCCAAAAATATTAAATGTAACCTTAAGCCACTACCACTGGTCTAAAAGGATCTTTGCATTTGTTTTCTTAGGAGAGATGGTGCTGGAACATAACTTGACTGAGCAGTCTTATTTTTATTTAAGAATAGATCTCAGGAAGACATGACTTGATCTCTCTTCAGATTGCTTGCTGAGTTGTGAAGGAAGAGTGCTTCTTCCAAATTTACTGCCTTCTGTTTGGCTACCCAAATAATGCAATTAGGTCTCTGAGTCTCAGAGTATAACTCAGTGTTTCTCCACCTTAGCAACTTTAAGATGTCTGAAGTTGAAAACCAGACATCTTAAAGTTGCTCATGTTAAAAACACTGATCTAAGGATTTGGCCTGGTAGCTATGGAGGGCTCCAGAGGACCCCTAAGAGAGCAGGGGATCAAGAAACAGTAGTATACTATCCAAATGCCATTCATTGTAGTATGTGCAAATTAAATTTAGGAGAAATCAATTTGTCTCTCTCTATCTCTCTGACTTAGATTGTTAGGCTAGGATTTATTGCTGTTTTGTATTATGTTTTATAAGCCAGCCAGAGCCATGTGGAATTGGATAGGAGATGTAGTTGTTAACTTTAATGGCATCTAAAGCTGCTCGTTGTAACTTTCTTCCTCCTCTCCCTGGATTCCAGGTGACCATATATACCTTTTAGGCACCGAGTGCCCAGATGAGTGACAGCTAATAAGTCGTGGCTCATGACATCATCGCCCGGCACTGCTGCTCTCTTTCTGAGCATGCGCAGGCCCCTGTGATGTCATCATCCAATGCTGCTGTTCTCTTTCTGAGCATGCTCAGCTCTGGGGTGATGCTGGGGAGACTTGACTCATGTGCCAACAGAGAGGGTGCCATAGGTTCACCATCAGTGATATATACTATTTCAGAAAGAGACTGCTGTTTATTCTCAAACAAAACAGTGGAAAGACTTTTAAGACCAGGGTCTAACATTATCTGCCTGCACTCTGGCTCCAACGTCTCATGATTTAGGGGAGTGTTGTTGGAATTTGTGTTATTAAATCACCTCATTTAAGTCCCGTCTTTTTGTGACATTTCTCCGGATGGGGAGGGGAAGGAATCTTTTCCAGACAGTGTCTGTTGGACTGGTTGGTGTGCGACCAGAAAGTGAGGCTGGCAGCCACGCACACAGGCCTTGTGAGCACACAGGTGCAAGTGTGACCTCGGCAGTGGAGTCTCATTCCCGGCAGATCTTCATGGTGAGTTTTCACCACTGAAGGCACCACCACTGCCCCCCCCCCCACCAGCTCCCAGAAAGCGACAAGCCGCGTGCAAAATATGGAGATCTATTCAAATGTGGCTGCTGATCCCACCCTTCACAGACAGTGGTGTCTCCTGGGTCGACTGCAACATGGACCTTTTGGGGCAGCTGTTGAAAGAATTTTGCTGGCTGTGTTCACACAATAGTCTTGATCCTGTGGGGAAAAGACCTAGAGGTTAACATTCTAATGGTCAGGGTTAACCATGGTTAGGTTTTGGGAGGGTGTGTGTGACAGCGTACTGTGGTTACTTCAGGGGCCAGTGTGCCATGTGAACCCCCTTAAAGGCATCATTCAATACCAAGTTAAATGTATTGTCTGAATGGAACAGCCATTTGCACTTGATTTCACTTTGGACTTTCAGGAAACGTGGCCGAGTGGCTGAGTCTTGCCCCGACTGACCCGCGCCCCTTGACCGCCCCCCCCCCACGTCGGGAAGGAGCATCCGGGGACCGAAGACCTTCGCCTCCTCTCCAGACCTACTTGGCGCGGTAAGTCCCCAGGGAAACCCTCGCCGCGGACTGGGGGGGGGAAGCCAGCGAGTGCTCGACCTGCGTCGGAGCCTGCTGGTTGCCTAGTAACACGTTGGCATCAGGAATGGCGGTGGAGCGCCGAGGGCAGGGAGCTCGCCGGGCCCGAGCCTCGGCAAAGACGTTGGCACGCCCACCTGCCCCACTCCCCCCACCCACAGGCACCGGGGTGACTCACTGCCTCCGCCCTCCCCTCTCCGGCAGGCAGCCCCTCACTCCGCAGTCGGAGCGGCTGGCAGCGCGGAGTGTGGAGGCGCCGCAGCACTTCGCAGCACTTCGGAGCGGAGCTTCAGGTGCCGCCTGCGCGGGCGGGCGGTGGGGCACCTCGTGCGTGTGGGGGGGACCCCAGGAAGTCACGAGAGGGGCAGGACCGCGCGGAAGGGGGCGACAAGCGAGGGGCCACGGGGACGCTCCTGCAGCTCAGCCGGGGGCAGGATCCTCAGGATCCGCGTTGCTCTCCGGGAGGGGATCGGGTGGACCGTCTGCTGCTCCCTAGCGCGGCGAACTGGATCGCGGGATCCCTGAACTGTTGGTGACTTTTCTTTTATCCCTCCTCCCGCCTCTTTGCAGACCCCGGGGCAACTCTCCGCCGCAGCCTGACTCGCGAGTCGAACCTCTGAGACCGACCATGGACCTTCGGCTGCGGGATCTGCGCCTTCAGGAGGAAAGGGAGTTTCTGGAGAGCGTGGCGCTACCCCAGCCAGGTAAAGCGATCCAGCTGGGGGGGGGGGGAGAGAAGAGAAACCCCATCAAAGTCCCCTACCCGCCGCCGCGGTCAGAAAGCAGAGCATCTGTTAGGAACCGACGCCTCGGGCCCCTTGCAAGCTTCCCTCTAGACGGGGGGCCGGTTCGAGACAGGCCGGTGCCCGGGCAGAACCTCCAAATTGCTCTTCCCGCGAATGAAAGCGAGACACAATCGGGCACACTGATGCGCAGCTCCTATTCATTAGAATGAAGCTTGCGCAAGAGATTGTGGTAGGAGGGGGGTTGTCAAATATCGCCCCCGGCCCCACATATGGTCCACTTCCACCTACCCTCGTCTCCAGGATGAGCGGGTGATGAGGATATCTGTTCAGATTCCTAGCAATTCTGCCCCGTTTTTAGGACTGTGTTGTGTGTCGGCAGAGATCTGTTTTTTTCAGCCTTTGACAGGGTGCTGCTCGCTCCCACCATCCTCCCCAATCCACTCCGGAGGTTTTTCAGTTCTGTTTTACTATCTCTAGTCTTTTCTCCTCCAAGAGTCGTTGTGTGTTTTCACACCAAAGTGAACTCCGCAACAGTTCAACAGGTGTCCCTGAAGCTTTTTCTGACTGGTAGTTACAGGCTTCCACTTCCATACATTATTGCTGCCTGAGAACATCTTGAGAAACCCAACTGTGTTGACCACAAACCCTGTGTCAGGCTGGGCATCTTCCTAAAATGAGCCTCCCATGGCCATCAGGGGGGCGGGGGGCATCCCATCATGAAGTCTTAATCAATGAGAAAAACAATTCACTCATTTGCTTAATTGCCACCCAGTCCTTTCTTCAGAGAGATGACAGTGATCTACCTGCTTTCCCCTTTAATCCTCAGAACATTTCATTTGGTCCGTTGATTGGTTTGAGGGGGGAAAAACGCAACTGACTCAAATTTACTACTGCAAGTGGCTGGGTTCACACAACACCTCTAAACAGATTAGATAAAGACCTAGCAGACACTTTGGCACAACAAGCCACACTTGGTTCCTGCTAACCTTTGATTAGGGCTTTTTGTGTGTGGGTGCAGCTAGATGTGGATTAATTTATGGTTCATTATATTCTTCAAACCCAGAAAATAGATTAACCCTGTAAGCAAATTAAGTGTATGTATCACCACTCACAGGTCTCTTTGTTCCCAGTCCAGTATTTTAAGAAAACTTCCTTCAGTTAGGCATCACCCAGATTTGCTGGGAGGGAAGAGGATTAAGGTGGTTGAGAGAAAAAGAGATGTTGAAGTATCCCAGATTAAGGCTTTTAAAAATCTGTTTCTCTCTTCAATCACAGTTAATTGGGAGCACCCTCCAGGGCCGCTGAACGAGAGTGCTCTGGACCACTCCCCGTTGGAAGAAGCCAGAAGGGGCAGTAGGGGGAAAGTTATTGTCCCTGAGCCTCTCATTACTGATGCTGATTGGCAGATGCCATGCGTCCCCAAATCCCCAAGGTAAGTCTGCTTGAGTGGAATATCTGGTCCTCTGGTCCTCGCCTGCTTGAGTGGAGTATCTGGTCCTCAGGGTTGCAAGCAGGAGACAGAATTTGGAACGCCTGTCCCTGCTTGTGATTGTGGGGATGTCATGTGACAGGCTGGGATGGGGTGTGAGGAAGCCGCAGGAATAACCACTGGGTCTTTTTTTTTCCCCTTGCCCCCCCCCCCCCAGAGATGCCAGTCTGATTCTGGAAGCCGTTAAACGCAATGAATTCCTGCGATGCCTGGGGGATGGTCAGAGCCAGGCGTTAGTGGAGAGCTTCACTCCAGAGCAACGCCAGCCTGGTGACATTGTGGTGGCTGAGGGCGAGGACGGCCATGCCATGTACATCGTGGCCGGTGAGGGGGCTATGTGGCAGGTGGGGGCGGGGGAGGAAGAAGGCGCATTTGCCTAGTAGCCAGTTCCATCCCTCATCCCCACTCGGGTGATCTAGTCCTTCTCTCTGCCCTTCCTACTGTGGCATTGTTGCCAGCACTGTTGCTTCATTCCAAACAGGTTCAGCTGAGATTTCAATTAAAAGAGGTCTTTTTCTCCTCCTATCCCTTCTTCACTCATTTTGCCTTGCCTCCAGTTAATTGATGACTGCCTCTATGAGAAATGAAAAACAAATAGGGGAAAAACTATTTAACTGCATTTTCTCAGGAGAAGGAGAAATACTTCAACAATTTCTCCACACGAGGTCCAGGGCTTCTTTTCTTTGTTTGCCCTGAAATTACTTTTTATTAATTGCAAGTGTAGGCTGATCTTCATTCTATATTTTTTTCAGAAAGTCCTGGAATGAGGCTCTCGGAGGGGATTTTGTTTTGTGTTTTCTATGTGGGCAGGAATAAAATAGACAATGATAATTGCCATTCTACCCCTTCCCCCCCAAAAAAATGATAGGGTTCCTGGAGAAAATCCCATAGTGACCTTTATCAAAAGGATGTGTGTAAGAAGAAAATGTCAAAATGGGGAATCTTTTCTCTGACAAATGTCTTCTGAGAAATGTAGCTCTGCTTTTGTATTTGACAAGGAGGCTGTCTGTTTTCTGTTGCCAAAGGCTCGTGGTTATTGGGAATTGACAGAATTTACCCAACCAAGTGCCATAGTGCAGTTCCATACGGTATTTGATGGTTTTTCATGCTCTGAGTGCAGGAAGACTCAAAAGAGAAGAAAGCTTATATGCGATAATGACAAGATTCAGGTCACAGTCCACAGTCCACTGTAATTTGGGGAAAAAAATATGTTTCAGTGTGTCGTGTTATCTCAAAATGGAGGATGGTTTCCGATATGCAAATTCGGCTTAAGCAAAGACCCAGTCCCTTAGAGAAGATGAGAGTGTCTCTGAGCCATTATGGAGTATTTATTCTTACTACTCAGTGGTGATAACCTACTCTTATTTATGTATTTATTTTATTTATTTATTATCAGATTTCTATACTGCCCTTCTCCCCAAAGGGAGTCAGGGCAGTGTACAGCCAATAAAACAGACAATATACAATTACAAAAATTTTAAAACAATTAAAAGAAATATCGAAGGTGGCTGAATTTTTTTTAAAAAAACCAATATTGAAACCAGTTTAAAACCAGATTTAAAATTAACATTTGAAATAAAAATTTCTTGGGGGGAAGGTGTGACTAGGCCAAACTGGCCTGATGAAAAAGATGTGTTTTTACTGCACGTTTTTACTACTCTTGATAGCTATTCCTCAGTATCATGGGATGTGAACTGCTTTTCCTGCTACCTTTGCTGAAAAAGGAAGCTTCTCCCAACTTCGCCCTGCTCCCTGGCTGTTCAGTGTGAAACCAGTTGACCACTTGGTTGCCAAGGAGCGACAACCTCATTTGTATTGCAGGTGTTTTCCTAATGCAATGGGGTTACATTTCCCTTGAAGTTTGGCAGGGAGGTTAAGCCCCCAGAGAAAACCAAACAAAAGCAAACCGCTGTTCAAGGAATATTGATAAGGGGAAGAGGAGAGGTGCGACTCCGGCAGCTGACAGCATCTTCTTGCTTTCAGCGCAGAAGTTGAGTTGAGAACTGATGAGTGTGGAGAAGAAGACAGAAGGGAGACTGAGAGTAGAAAGGCTAAGCATGAAATGAAGCTGCTACCAGATTCCCAGATTCCTTCTGCTTTTTTTTTTTCTACCATAGCCAGAGGTTTCCAACCTTGGTCCCTTTAAGGCTTGTGGACTTCAGTTCCCAGAATTCCTCAGCCAGCTATGCTGGCTGAGGAATTCTGGGAGTTGAAGTCCACACGCCTTAAAGGCACCAAGGTTGGAGACCTCTGCCTAGACTAACAAGGCTCTCATTCTCAATGATGTGAAATAAGAAGTTTCCTGTTTTTTTCCTGTTGCAAAGCATTTGTGAATGAACTCTTTTTTTAATGCAACCCTGATCCCCTTTTGAATTTATGCCATGTTGGAGAATCTGAAACGTAACTGTTGAAACCAGTTCCAATCTTTGTTAGCAGACCTCTCGCTTTGTTTCTTCATGTTATTGCAGAATGCATGATTACCAATTAGGGAGAGCAGAGGTTCTCAACCTTTTTTCAAGCTGCGAACCTCAAAACATGCCGTTGCTCCATGGCGGACCCCATTCGCACAAATCCAACTAATGGCTAATCGACAATTCGTGTATATTACTTTTTCCACATTTTTCTTGACCTGTCTGTGGACCCCCTGGCAACTGGCCACGGACCCCAGTTTGAAAACCGCTGAGGTAGAGAATATTTTTTTTAAGGTCAGGCAGAGTCCTGGAGCAAGATGAGAGGTAGGGCTCAAATCTTACCTTGTCCTTTGGTGTTACAAGTGCCACCTAATCCAGAACGTGTGAAACTAGCTGCTGGTTTTCATTTGTTTCCCTCTGTGTGGAACATTCAGCTGAAAAAGGGAAGTGGTGGAAACCTAATCTAGTTCACATGTGAACTAGATCATCATCGTTAAGTAATAATATAGTTTGTTTGGGCATGCTATGGTATGGAAACACAGCAATTGTAGAACAAGACCTTGATCCCCGTGGTGCCACAAGAGAAGCGAAACTGTAATCAGGCTTTTATTAGCTTGGCTTATTACTCTCTGGGGAACCTTGGAAGTGCTGACCACATTCCAGAGACCCTTCCACTCACATGAGTGAGCTTTAGGGAATGAAGGCCATTGCTAGAGAGTGTGAGGCTGATAACACTGCCTTGACTCTCAGACACCACCAATAGAACTGGATAAATTATAACAATGCAGGGCAGGTTGAAAACAGACACTCTGTGAGTGCCAAAGATGCACAATGTGAAAACTCTGCCTAGTGACTCCAAGCAGCCTGTACATTTCTATCAGCCCGTTCTTGGAATCTGCACTAACATGCAGGAATCTTCCTGGTATCTAAATTGGTTGGCCTGGTGCTTCAGAACTTTGTTCACCCTTCCAGCAAATTGCTTATCTCATAAGTTAGGCATGGGTCCAGTGTATCTGAGTAGACACCCTCACCCCAATGATACTGGCCCATCCCACTCACTCCAGTGGAAGAGACCTACTTTGGATCCTGTCTGCCAAAGGTGGGTTCCAGGAGAAGAGCCTTTTCTGCTGTGGCCCCTGCCCTTTGGATTATTCTTCCACTAGGGGTGAGGTCAGCCCCCTTGCCACTCCTGGCCGCCCAGAAGAACCTTAAAACCTGGCTCAGCCAGCTTGCCTGGAGCCCCCAGTAAAGGTGCTCGTTGTTGGGGATGGCTGACAGGGTGTAGAGAGTTTTCGCTTTTATTAATCTTTCTTAATTTTAATCATTTTTAAAAATCTTTTTTTTTACCTTTTTCACATTCTATAAGCCTCCCAGAGTCACTGCCACAGTAAGATAGGAGGCATATAAATTTAATAAATAAATGTACAGCTTGTAAATATAATTTCTGTGGCTAATGGTAGTGGTGAAACCAGATAAACCTCTGCGCTTGCTGGTACGACTTCGCTCCAGTGCTATGTGTGGGCATGGGAAGAATTAGTGTTAATAGCAAATTACAGGAAGGTAGCATTTTACTAGCATGGCTAATAGCCAGGGAGAGATGTCTTCCTCCTCCATGAAATGGTTCAGCCTGTGTTTATCTTGGGTCAGGGAGCTAACTCCACAAGTGATGAAGCTGCAGGTGGCAATGACACATCCTCACAGCCCTTATTCTCATGTTGTAGAGGGGGAGCTCGGTGTGACGCAGAAGGGGCGCCATCTCCGCAGACTGCTCCCAGGGGATGTGTTTGGAGAGCTGGCTGTGCTATACAACTGCCAGCGCACGGCAACTGTCATGGGTAAGGAAGGGATTGTGATGTGTGTCTGCTTGTCAAAATTCTCTGCTGCTCATGACAGCTCCAAGTTTTTTCAGCTACACTTATCTTCATGAAAACCGTCCAACAACCTGTGTCCACCAATTCCTACATTTCCCAGCACCTTCATATCTTCCTTAGGGTCAACGTATAACTCTTTTCAGATTGGGTTGATTCTGAAGGTAAACGTGGAGGGTGAGTAGGAAGAAATGGAAGAGGGGAAATGATAGCTAGGGGTTGATGCATTCTTAATGAAAACAAAGATGGCAAAACAACAAGGATGCGTGACACCATAAAAGTGAACCAACAGATCGGGGCAGAAGCTTTCACACACATGAAATCGCTCAATCTCATTTGGCCTTGCCACAAAAGACTATCAGCATTATGCCTCCGGAATGTTATGCAATAATTTGATAGTAGTTATTCATAAAATGTAATGGCTGGGAAATATTTTCACCCATCTAAAATAATTAGCCTGAGAACTGAAAGAAGCTTTTATATTTTACATAAAGTATTTTATATTTAGCATGACATGTCTAAGATTTCACTCATCGGTTCCCTCCCTTCCTCGCTCCCCGTTAATGATGAGCGAGCCAAGAAGTGTAGCTTCCAATGGCAAGTGGACCCGACCACCAGGGGCATCGAGATGATTCTGACTTCTTGAACAGGGGCATGGGGGGGGCAATTCTGGGAGGAGATGATTTCAAAATATCCCTTTCCCCACGATGCCCACCAACAGCACTCGGGCCTTGGTGTGTCCTGCCTTTGCAAGTCATGCTGGGCTGGGGCATTCTTGGTTCTGTTGCTATGGCAATTGTACAACTGCATCCTTTCCCTCTACTTCTGGAACAGAAGCAGAATCGGCTTTTCTCTGTTTTCTTCCTGTGCGAATGGCTAGTTGCTGATAATGTGTCTCAATGTGTTCGTCCTATTGGGGTTTGTGTATTCCTTTGAAATGTAGCTTGCTTATTTGAGCACCATAACATTAACTTGGATACCTTGTTTAATGAGCACCAGAAAAAAATGGAAATATTACAGGATTCTGGAGGCTATGTGCGTCAATCGCAGTGTACAAGAGTGTTTCAGAAAGTTAATGGCGAAAGCTGCCCACGCTGCTTTTTTGAAAATTGCCGTCTCTTTCTGAAATACCCTTTCTAAAACATTGCAGTTCTCTGCGAGAGGTGAAAGAATGTGCATTTTTAAATCAACTTTTTTAGCAGTGTATAGGAAGGGATGCTGTCGGGGGGGGCGGCATGCCAACAGTTTGCTCACCAGTGTTGCTGGTGACAGTAGACAAACCCAGAAATATAAAACATTTGTTGTTACTACCAAATGCTGAAAGATTTACGCTGGAAAAGAACTAAGTGAAGCCTTCTTTCTTGGTTATCCGTGACTTCTGTCTTCTCAGCACTCACTGTGGTGCAGTTGTGGGCCATTGACCGACAGATATATCGCAGCATCATCACAGAAAACGCCAAGAGGAAACGTGCGCTGGCCCTTACAGGCTTGCGAGGGTAAGTAGCAAGCGGGCAAAAGGAGGCGAGGATCAAGAAATGTTTGGACAATGGAAAGAAAAAGAATATTGAAAGTAACTTTTATTCACCAGAGAGTGTGCGCGGGATAAATAAGTAACTAAATGTAGGCAGGACAGGTGCATTGGTTCTGCAATGAATATTCCCTTCTTGATTTCTTCCCTGATTCCAAGAATATTGACTGGGCCTTTGGAAAAAGAAGCAGTGGAAGAAACAATAACCAACATTACCTCTAAAGCAAGATCTGAGTGGCAGAGCTGGTTGGGGTGTGAGGATCTGTAGAACTGAATTTTGGATTAAAAGAAAAGAAAAGGAGGGTGCCAGGAGTGCATTCTCCAACACTGCTGGAGTACCATACCTGGAATGAAGCTGTGGGGGAAAGAGCAGATTCCAGAAAACATTCCAAATTATTCTGAGCAATCAGGAGCGAGTCTTGCAGCTTCCGTGTCATAGATTTCCAAAGAATATCTTGCGTGCACTCTCCCTCTCTCTTTCCCTCTCTCCCTCTGCCTCCCCCCCCCCGTCTCTTTCTATTGCCATTCCAGGGTGAAACCTCTCCAAGGCCTCTCTGATGCCGCTCTTTCACAGCTGCTGGATTCTGCCGAAGAGGTAATTGCAATCATAATAGAGACTCTCTCTGACTCAGGGTTGGTTCAGATTGTACAGTGACGGGGGTAGCACTGAGATGACCCCCAGCGCTTTCAAAAGACTGAACATTAGTCTGTACATTCTTGCAGCGCACCTTCATGCCCAACGAATTCATCATCCAGGAAGGAGATGAGGGGAGAGCCTTTTTCTTCATTCTCACTGGAGAGGTGAGTCTCACAATGGTAAAGTAGCAACGGAGAGATTTTGAGAAAGCGAAGACTTTCTCATGTTTACCATTGTCCTTACTATTAGCTTTCCACATGTGTGGGGTGAAGGCACTTGAAGCTCCAAGTCAGGCCATGTGCTTGGCAAACAAGCTTCAAGCAGAGCCCCCTCTATTTAATAGCCTTCTTACCCAGAGTTGCACCTGGCTGGACATGGGAGTTCTCTGACATTTTGAGGGCTGTTTGAGGGCTAGAGACCCCCCCCCTGCTTTCCTGCTCCTTGTGATTACTCTGGGAAATCCTTCCACAATCTCAAGCAAATTGCTGATTTCTCCTGCCTACATCCTTGACTCCTGGAGTGTCCAGTATCCTTCTCAGAATTGGAAAGATTATTGCAAAACATAGTAGTATAACAATGCCCTAAGTTAGAGTTCAACTCTTAAAAATTTCATGGAACTATTTCAGGCAATAACAATAAGTGATCTTAGCTACAGTATAAAACAGCTTGCCGAACTAGGCTAAAATGGAGTTTGGTGGTTTGTGGCCCAGCACATTTCAGACACTTAGTCACTATGTTGGTGTGTCGTGCAAACCAAGTCACCACATCAAGCCACTACATCACTTCATTTCCTTGGGCATAGCGTGTTATGTGAATACAACAGCTGCCTTTGATAAACCAAAGTCTACAGTTTAGTGTCTTTGAGTCTGAGCTGTTTTACCCCTTTCCCATCTGCTGTACCTGGTACAAAAATAGCTTGCCTTGTCTTGCTACTCTCCCAATGATAAACTGGGGACCAGTCCCCTCCTTCCCTCCTGTCTGGCCCTCATTTCTTTCCTGGCCTCTGCAGGTTGAGGTGACCAGGAATGTGGATGGACAGGAGGAGCACATCCGAGTGTTAAAGGCTGGAGACCACTTTGGGGAGCTTTCCCTCATTCGGTAAGTGTGGGACCCTGGCCGATTTTGTGCACTGGTTGATACAGATGCCCACTGGAGGCAACAGAAATATATTAGTGTTACATTCTGAGTTCTCAGACATGGAAGACACCAGTTGTAGAACAGAACACAGGTTTATTGTAGCAAAGGCATATCTTACAGGAAACAGGAACATGTGCGAAAGCTCAGCAATTCTGCTGCACAACAAGCTTATATACAGTATGGCCACTGGGAGGCAGCCAATAGGCAATTGAGGTTTTTCCCGTGCAAGCGACCCCTGGAGACGGGCAGTCTGGGCCTACAGGCTTCAACTACAATGGGCAATGACTAAGCAGTTTACATTGAGCTCAATACATTACAATTAGTATGGAATGGAAATATTGATATAACTTTTTGCTAGATAGAGGGGATAGCACAGAGAAGTTGACTGAATCAGGAGGCCCCCATGGAAGATCCAGATGGGTCAAGAATTTGGACATATATCCCACTGAACCTCTCCCTTGCAGGAATCTTCCCTTGCTCTAGTTCAATCTTCTCAGAGAGGGTCCTATTGCTGGTGTATTTTTGGATGAGGTGTTACATGCATATCAATACATCCCACACTATTATTCAGCTGTGGGCAATAGTCTTATTAATCAGAGATCACAGGAGGGTAAAGTATGAATTAATTTTCTTTTGGGGCCATTTTTTCTCTTCTCCACACCTGCAGCAACATCCGTCGGACAGCCAGTTGTCGAGCACAGGGTGAAGTAACCTGCATTGCAGTAGCTAAAGAGTAAGTAATGTTGACTTCTTGCACACATGGAACCTGAATGTGCAAACCTGTGTCATGGAACCTGTGCTTAGGTCTAGCTTTAAAAGAGTTTATGATTTCTCCCTAGAGTCAGAAGCACAGAGTCAAACTCCTTGAAATAGTATTGTAGAGTCTGCTTCTAACCTAGTCTGCCTCATTTTCCACTCTGTAGAAAACATTCACTGATGATGGGCTGGTAGGAAAGGGAAAGGTGACAGGTGTAATGGCTCCAGAGATGCAGAAGCACTCAAGAACTGTCCAACATCTCACAGATCAAAGAATGCACAGAAGCTGAGCTGTAGAAAATGCACAGAGACTTGTGGGAAGCTCTCAGGCGATTTTGTTGCAGCCACAGCGCTGAAGTAAGAGCATTATGCAGAGGGTACAAAATTAATAACTGTGAAACACAAGAGGGTTGAATGTTTTTAGGTCAGATTGCAGTGCGAATACAAGAATCCACAACTTGGTGGAAAGCTCAAGAATCACATCAAAGAGACTTTTCTTCCTTGGTTTGGAAGTCTTCTTTGCTTTAAAACTATTCTAAGCTTATTGCAGAGCTTACTGTATAGGTTTCATGTGCTTCTTTCCTCAAATGCTAAGAAATTATGCCACCAGTTTTCAGCAGTGGTCAAGGAACACCATGGGGATTCCACAAAAGAGCTTGTGGCAAACTATAATAGAATAGAATAGAATAGAATAGAATAGAATAGAATAGAATAGAATAGAATAGAATAGAATTTATTGGCCAAGTG
>JANHFO010008225.1:208300-220280 GCA_032468095.1 Pareas carinatus | reverse complement strand
CCTTGTCCTACTGTCCCCATTTATTTGTACTCATTTATATGTTTATATAGTATGTTTTTACTTATACTTGTTTTTTTTGCTGTTGTTTTTTCTCATATATGCTTGATTAAATAAATAAATAAAGTAAAGTCCAGTTGCCTTTTGAAAAAACACCTTTGGGACAACCATGACCTGGATGACTGAGAATCTCCATAGACATTCAGCCCTATAATGAGCAGCAAAAGGATCTGGGCAGAAAAAGGCAAAAGACTGAAGGGAGAAATGACTGGAAGTCTTCAATTATCTGAACTGCTGTCACAAGAAGAAGGAATGAATTTATTTTCCGCTGTCCCAGAGGGCAGGACCAGAACCAATGGGTTAACATTGCATGGAAAGAGTTCAGCCTTTATGCCAGGAGGATCTTCCCGGTTCTGTGTGCTATCAACCAATGGAACAGACCGCCACCCAAAATAATGAGTTCTCTTTCAGTGAAGGTCTCCTGGCAGAAGGGGGATAGTCAGAGAGGCTCTATGAGATCCGGTACTGACTAGGGGGGTTGAGTAGATCCATGCCTCTAATGTCCTTCTGTGTGAACAGACTACTGAGAATCATGTGATTGTGGCAGTATAAAAATCTGACAGATTAGATTAGAGAAATAGACAGTTATTGCAATGATGCCAAGTGCCCAGTGGGCTGGCAGATACACTTAAATTGCTCATGACCTGTGCAATCCCAGTGCCCTGGTGAGAGGAAATGTGTCATCTCCCACTACTGTCGCATTGTGAACCCCTCAAAATCTCGAGTAACAGAGGAAATGGCACCGGAGCATTTCCCTCTTCTTTTGTCTCCAGGCAATGCACTTAATGAAGGAATCCTAACTCCCTGCTTATTTGCTTCCCTTGTCACCAAGAGCCCAGTTGCAGTGCACCTTGGGTCCAGGTGAATTGCCCCAAGGATGCTTTTCACCTTTGCCCGGACAGATCCTTAAGGCCTAATGGCCTTTAATCAAGGAGGGCGTGTGTGACCTGGGCAGGGGAATTCTGCTAAAAAACAGCCAGGTCAAAAGCCAGGCAGGGCTGCCTCTCTCCATTGCTGGAAGAGATTAGTCTGAACTAACAAGTTACTTTACTATTGGTTAATATTTGACCAGTTCACCTTATCATATTTCCTACCCTCAAAGAAGAAATGTAGGGTATTTCCTGTGTGCCTGGGTCAACTTGAGAAATGAATTCATATGAAATGATAATGGACCGATCCTCTAAGCATGGGTTGAGAACCTTTCCTGCTCTATAATTACTATGGGAAGGTTTTGAACAGGGGCGGTTCAAACCTCTGTATAAACTTTTCCCCTCTAATCTGGCGCTCAACATTTGTGCCTCCACTGAAATCCGCCAGAAGGCCCCCACTCTGTTGGGAATTTCCAGCAGATGGCAAAACTCATTGGTTTTGACAGCCTCTGGAGATCTGAGATAATATGTTGTTTCTGTCTGGCTGCTATTTTTGTGTAATGTTTGTGTGCCGATTCAGTACGTTTTCATAATGGATGATTTTAGTCCTGGTTGTTATAAACTCAATAGATGTGTGGCTGAAGAACTGCCTGTAAATCTTACAACAAGTAAATATTCTCCAGATCTCCAAAGGCAGCTCATGAGAAGAGGCCTAACTAGGAAAAATCTTGGGGAGAGAGAGGCCTGTCTTATTCTGGGCAAGTTATGGAGTAGTTAAGATGGGAGGAGGAAGTGAAGGGTGATTGTATGAATGAAAAAGCCTTGTATTACTTTATTTTTCTCCCACAACCTACAACTCTTGCCAAGATCCCTTTCTTGTTGCTATTTTCTGGAACCCTTTTTCTTTCTGCCTCTGTCCCATGCTGCTCCTATTTCCCAAACTAGTTGCAAATTTAACCCGGAGTCTAACTCCCCCATTCAAAAAGCAATATCCATTCAACCTTTTGCGTTTCCTCCTCAGTCCCACCCGCCACCCCACATTAGGACTGGAAAAAGCAGCAAACTTCCTTCTCCACGCTACCCCATCCCCCCAAGGAACGCCGTCTCCTGTTTCCATGATTTGACTCTTCAGCATTTATCTCAGTTCCTCAACATCCCACAAATATTTTGTGGTCGTCTTTATGCAAAGCCCTCTCCCCCGTAGAGCCAACCCATTCCCAAGTCTTATTCTCACAAATATTAACAGTTTAGGATACATTTAGTCCTCAGGACTCTCCGCCACAGTCATCCACACCCATGCCACATCTGTGGGGAAAGACCACCACCCCAAACAAAAAGAGGAAGCTGATGGGGTGGGCAGCTAGGATCCCACCGGGCATGGGATAGTCCTCAGCCCTTAATTTGCATCCAGAGCCTCTTTCCACCTCCTGCTGGGAAAGATAAGCACATGGACAGGGATTGAAGCGTGTTGCTATGGAAACACCACTGTCACCACCTCTTTTCCATGTTCACTGTCAGGCATCCTTCTTGGGATTTTGAGCCAGTGTATAATCATTCATGACAAGCATATAATATAACAGCACATAAGGTCCATTACAGTAAAAAGCAATAGATTAGGAGGCCATTCGTGGCTTGCCTCTATTCAGGTTTAAAATTTAATACTGGCATAGTGTGAGTGAGCCCATTTTTTCCAAGCCCACATGGAGGGATAAGCAATGGGTACTTTTAAACCTGCAATTGCATGCAATGTAAATTTGCCACTGCTGAGGTGGGCAGCCATCCATATCTACAGATATGTGCAATACTTAAGCAAATAAGGCCCTTCTCTAGTGGGACCTTTTTTTTTAACCCTTCCTCTTCCTCCAACCAGATCCTAGGTCTCCTCCGTGTCCTTTAGATCTCATAGGAACGCAAAAGCTGTCTTTTCCAGTGCTCCCCACCTTTCAGGCCAGTGGGAACCAGAAGGCAGTAACCAGTTTCCCAGAAGCTCGGAAGCAGAAGTACATTGTGCTTGTGGAAGTCTGAGTTCCTTCTTTCTGGAGGACCCACATCCAGGCGGCTTGGTTTTGCCCCGATCCTGCATCTGCCGCAGAGTGTATTTTAGTCCGCTGTCTTACCTGTGACGGCTGGCCACCCGAGCCCCGTTGGTGCCTTGCGATGTCCCTTGGAGCTGCGTGAAAGGCAGGTTGCTTCCTGTGTAGAGGTTGTACCTGGGAGGGTAGTTCATGCCCCAGATCTCCCTGGCCAGGAGGCCCCACCAGATGCAGAGCCACACGGTGGCCCCCGGGCCAGCCATTCCCAGTTCTTGGTGGTCCTCTCCCTGGACCCCTGGGTCAGCTGCACATGGCCCGGGCCCCTAGGCCTGGGCAGCGAGGCCAGTGATGCTGGCAGAGCAAGAGCCCCCCCTTTCTTTCTGGCCCCCTCCCTGACGCTCAGCCTGCAGGCAGGACGCGGGGCCGAGAGGACTCCGTGCAGCCACTCACTCCTCACACACTGACAGCTTTGCAAACTTCCCAGAGCTGGCTGGCTCACTCCCCCCAACTTCCTGCCTGGCAGCTCTGAGCCTCAGCGCCCTGTTCTCTCTCCCCCCTCCGCCCCAGCCTTCCCTATCCTGGGCTTCCCTGCTCCCTGCCCAACCGCTGGCTTCCTCACCCCTGGGTTGGCCTTGGCCCTCTGAACATCCCCTCCACCAGCCAGTCTCACTCGAAATGGGGATTTTCTGCAATCTCAGTTCCTGCTTGGCCACCCCCTCCCTCCTGTGCTGGGTTTGGGCTGCTCACTCACATCTGCTTCTCGTTACAGTCAAGAGGGGAAGGGGGGGAGAGAGTGTGCAGGAATGGGAAAAACGAGAGGGGGTGGGCACGAAGCCCGACCAGCCCAGGGGAGTCAGCACAAGACTGCTACTGAGCGAGGTCCCTGCCATGGGGCAAGAGGCCACGTACCCACCATGCGTGGACCCTGTGCCTCGACACGCCACGCTCCCCCCACAGGGCTGGGGAAATGATCTCAGCTCTGTGTCCGATTCACGGGCCTTGGTGTCTGCTGCCCCTCCGGTTCTCCCACGTCACTAGCCAGGAGAGTTTCCAGTGAGCGGCCTGTCTGGCTGGCCCCCAAAGAGATGTGTGCATGTCTGTGTGTGAGAAAGAAACACATCTGGGACAGGGGAGTCTTTGTTTCTGAAGAGTGGGGTGGTGCTCTGTGACTCTTTTTCCACAACCCTGCAATCTTGCTCCTCTTCCCTGGCCGGTCTCACCTGCTCCCCTTGACTACGGGTTCAGCCATCCCACGCTGGGATTACTTACCAGTGTCCCAAACAGGATTGCAATGAGATGTGGAGCCTGTAACTATTGGAGAGGCCTGATTTTACACAAAGTGTCTTAGTCCAGAGGCCTCTAACCTTAAGGTTTGGCTGGCTGGGGAATTCTGGGAGTTGAAGCGCACAAGCCTTAAAGGGACCAAGGTTGGAGACCTCTGTCTTAGTCTATCTGGGCCTAATGGAGCTACGCCCTAGCCTCTAACTTTGCTGTGTATAGGAAGCTTTTGCCTAGAATGCCTGAGGACTTCCAGACAGGGGCTAAAATGCTGAGCAAAACAAAACAGGAGATACCAAAGTTAAATCTCCCTTAGAAGGTCTTGAAACTGATTTCCCCATTCCCTTTATATGGAGAACAGAACATGTCAGAGTGAGATATCATCAAGTAAGGCTGGTTTCATGGGCAAAGGCATATTATTTGACCTCTCTCTCCTAACAACTTGTAGCTATTGTTCCAGGACAATTCTGGAAACCTTAGATTCCCATCACATACACCCCAATCTTGGAAGGAAGAAGTGTGTTTCCTTCTACTCTAGAATAAAGCTGTCAAGAAAACATCTAGGAGACATCTAGTCCACGTGCATAACAATTCCTGTTCTGACTACAGTAGCTTCCAGGAAGCCAATCTCAATGCTACTTTCTTATACCTCAATAGAACTGGCAAAAGGAGTTGGCTGTGATACACCAGGGCAGCAGGACTTATCTCAGCCTTCCCAAATCCGTAGATGTATCTGAAACAGAACACTTCCCATCCTCAGGAACTGGAAATGCTGGGTGGGGTTTCTAGAAAGTTCAGACTGGAAATCATGACATTCGTTATATTTTCCAAAAGGGCAGTTGACCAGGAAGAATTGTCCTGTTTCAGATGTTACATGTGAGTCCATCCAGTGGGATAGCAGCATCTGGCCAACCATGGCTAATATATATTTATAAAAGCTAAGTATGATTGCACCTGATTGGTATTTGGATGGAAGTCGACCAGGAATTTTCAGAGTTATAGACTAGACTGGGATTTAAAACAAAATCTTGAAAGTGCCCCCATGTAGTTTGCCAAAATTCCAGATTGCCATGGCCAGGAAGTCACCAGGAGTTGAGCTCAGCTGGAAGGAGACATTAGATTGCATATGTATTATATGCAGTTGAGGAATGAAACATGTGTCGGTGCTGTCCCTCTCATCTATGTATGTTCATGTCACACTTCTGAACAGGGTGTCTGGCGCAATCACTTCAAGCATCAGGGGTGTCACTGTTGTACAGATGTGAAGGAGAAGCATGAGCTGAGACAGACTTGGGCAAGGGAAGTAGTGCATACCGCTGTGATAGGCAGCTGCAAGGCTATTTACATACAAAGTACTGTAGTACAGTCCAATCTTCCTCCAAAGACCCTTGAGATCCACAGACAAAAGGCAAATGTTCCTGTTCTTCTCTGCAGAGGTTAATATCTTTGCCTCCCCTTTCCTGTTGTTTTGCTCATCCCTACGCTGAGCTAGTGTCTGATGCTGGCTGGCCTTTCTCTCTGCAAAAGCCATCAGCGTGGGGAAAGCAAACTACCATAAAGCAATCCCCTCCACTTCTGCCTTCTGAATAGCAGGAGGGGGAAGCAAGGAACAAGACATACAAGCCAGAAATATGCAACACACAACACCCGGTGTAGCATCCAGCTGGAAATTGCTAAGGGACATGAATATGACTTTTTTCCTGGGGCAAGGTATTTGGCCCAGAGGGAGAGGGGACATCCTCCCCTCAGATCCTCCTACATGGAACAGAGCTCAAATTTTGGGGAGAGGGGAGCAAACCCAGCACCCTTATCTTTTGCAGTGGGCCCCTTTTAACTCCTGTTTTCCTAGCATGATTTGAATAAATTAGAACGAGTCAAGAAGAGTCAGGCTTGTGGATTTCATTACATTTCCTATATAATCAAAGCATTGTGCATGAGTGATGGGTGCCTTGGGGGAGGGAGAGACTTACATCTGGCAGTAGATTCAGAATGAGAAGCTCTTCTGACCTAAGAACACACATCTACTACATCAGCACATTGGGCAGAAATTCAATGAATGCTGCTTTCCCATCCTGGTGTTCTCATGCCCACAAGATATGCTTTTCTGTTTAACATGCATTTAGTGACATATGAGAATTGCCCTGATCTCAGATGAAGACTAGAGGTTGCACAATCTTTCCATACTCAGGTGGATAATTTTAACCCTAAACACTACAAACTGCCATCGGGTTCAAGCCTTGTCCCTTGGCATCCAAGGGTGTGCGATGCTCTTGGTCCTCAGATAAAGGCATGGCCTAGCCTCCCTATGATCCTATTATGCAAGGACCTCCCCTTCCCACCCAATCTTCCTGTACTGGAGCCAAAAATGGATCTGTGTGAGGCCTCTCCTCCCAACCATGTCCCTTGTAAGACCCTCATATCAGAACATTAAGTGCGGGATACTCTATTTTCCCTCCATAAACAGACGGCAGGCTGTGAGTTCATTGTTTGCATTGGGTAGAGGAGGGGGAGTAAGTATTCTGGAGGCACCCGCAGATTTTGACGTACAGGGAGACAGCAAGCATAAAACAGTCCAGAGAAGAAGAACGTTTACATGAAGATGCGATGGATATCATGGGGAAGACAACTTTGGCCCATAGTCTTTGCATATCCATCCCTGCTCAAAGTCATCCTAATAGGGAAGGAGAACCTTGTGTGGGCTTGATCATTTGCATTTCTTGCTGTCCAGAATAAATAAAAACAGACACACATATCTACCTCCAGAGTCTAATAACTCCAAACTTGGCTGCCTTAGAGTAAAAGGGATAAGGGCTAGCCTTTGGTTAGCTGAGGCTTCAACCTTTCCTGAACAAGACCACAGTGATCTATGGTACATAACTTCCCAGTTAGACTCTTGGAAACCACTTTATGTGGATCTGCCCTTGAAGAGAACACGGAAACTGCAGCATGCGCCAGTTGGATTGTTTCTTAGAGATCATGTAACACACATCCTAAAGGATCTGCTCTGGCTACCAGTTGGACTTCAACACTTCAGGTAGTGAAGCCAACATCTAAAGAGGCTTGAAGACCCGACCCTCGATAGAATAGCTCTCCTGGTAGTCATCTAATGGCACATTAAGATTAGCGGGTGAGGAAGGAGGCTCATCAACATCCTTTGGCTGATAAAATGCATGATGTGAGGTTGTGGGAGATGGTTTCCTTTGTTCTTTTGGAAACCCCCTGCCCCCCACTCTCAAATGCCTCTCCCTGCATGGAGGCTGTAGCTAACACTTTTTTTGCTTTGGGACACAAGAGAAATATTTAGTTTTACATTCTGGGATATAATAATTTTTCCCTAAATTTGCCTTGCCATTTATTGTGTGAAGGATGTTGCTTTTCAACTCACTGCAGCTATGATCTATTTCTATGGCGTTTTATTTTATTTTGTTATCTGTTATTTACTCGTCAACTCAACTACAAGAGTTGCTGTCAACCGTTCCAGAGTGACTTAGTGTGTGCAGGCTATAGATACAGGACATTGTTGCCATACGGTCAGGTTCACACAAGAAATCAGTGATGGCTTATTGCGGTTTAATCTGCCTCTGTAGAAATGATGATGTCATAAATCAAAGACGAATGACATAATCAGCGAGGCACCCAGCCAGCTGACCAGTCAAGTCTTCCTGACTAACAAAATGAGCAAATAATATCATGTGGGAAAATGGGGAGGGGAAAGATCACTGTTGTCTTTGTTCGGTGGAGATGTCTCAGCCGTTTTCCGTGAGCCTTGTTTGCAGGGCGGGGGTGTGTGGTCTTTTTGTCATTCTCCAGGCATTTAAAGAAAACATACAATCACAGCTCTTTTCATTGTGCCTGCATTTAAATAAAACACTTTATTTGCTTCCATGTGAATGGATATAATACGTACAGTATGCGTGATCCATGGCTTGTGCGCCTTACCCTCAGATTGAAGGAAACACCCAGCCTGGCCTCTCACCACAATTTTAATATTATTTGAGGGTGGAAGACAACAGGCTAAGGAAGCCACAGCAACACGCATGATCTCAGAAAAGAAACCAGTCCCGGGGGTGGGGGGCAGTGCTGCCTTACTCCCAAGATTGCGCAATGTGGAAAGATTCTGCCCATTCCTCTTGCTGAACCAAATGGCAGCCGCCAACAGGCGGAATACCTGGAGCAGGGGCAGAGAGGCTTGAAGCCCTGGTGCCTCAGCGCTGTCAGTGGCTTCTATAGTTCCAGGGTCCTGATTCTTCTAGGGGGAAACAGGGGGGGAGAGGGACCTGTGCTCAGGGTCACTCTTGATTTGCCGGACGGTGCTGTGGATCGTGGGCCGTAGTTCAAGGGATAGGAGAAAAGGAGGAGGCCCTTTGAATTTGGCCCTCTCCAGGGCCTCTGGCCAGGCTAGTTATAAGCAAGCCTCTTTCTTTTCCTGTGGTCACATTTCCAGGCTAGGATTCAGTTGCAGAGCACTGTGATTCTGATTGAATCCAAATGTTCAACTCTGCGGGGCTGCATATCTAGAGTTTCTTTTGACGTGTTGGTGGGCAGGGGTTTATGCAGGGTACGGTTAAAAAAAGAGAAAGAAACCAAGATGACAATTCCAACAGCGAAACCAAAACTGTTATGACCTTGTGTGGGAGCTTCAAACGCAGTGTCGGCTACCATGTCCACTATTTTTTTACCATGCCCTGTGGACATCCCTGTTCCTTGGTCAAGACAGCGACAGCGACACAGCGCTGAGAATAACAGAGTTGGAAGGGACGTAGGGGGTCTTCCAGTTCAAGCAGCAAACCCTGTACCATTTGAAATCAAGTTGCCCACCTGAACATGGCGCATGTCTATAGTGAAATAAGATGGGTTGCCAGCTAAGTGCAGGCACGGGGGATTTTAATTCTGACTCTGGAGTTTTGTACCTATACGGTGCCATCATAAAATCCCAGAGAATCAGGGTTTGTCTAATTGCCAGTTGTTGCCTTCTCATTCCCTCTGATTAGCTGTTACCCTGGGATCTTTGGGTGCTGAGTCTCCTCCGCTTGGGATTTTGTTGTTCAATAGGCCTTCTGCATCTACTGAATAGAAAGCAGGGGCCACTCTCCAGATATCTTGCAAATGTAACTTTCCAGTATCTTCTGACAGCATCCATTTATTTTCACTCTGCTTAGGAGAATGGCTTTTGCAGTAGTAATTGTCCACCTGAAGTCAACTTGAGTTAGAGGCCTTCCTTTTACTGCTGAGTGCTGGCTGGGGAATTCTGGGAGTTGAAGTCCACCCGCCTTAAAGTTGTCAAGATTGGGAAACCCTGGTTTAGAGGGTGTCAATGCCCACCCCTCCTTCTGAAACATTCTAAAAATGCCAGATGTTGCATGGGAAAGAGGTGGTGCCATCTGTCAGCGTGCACTTGCACCTCTGAGCTGGGAAGCATGGAAGCGAGTTCTACTATTACATCGTTTCAGCCTGTATTCCCTGCAGTTAAACTCTTCACAATCCGATCAGCTGAATGACCAGATTGTGACTAGCCCTGTTGAACAATTTTGGGTTGACTGCTATTTAAACTTACCAGCTGTTTCCTCCATTCTTTGGAGGGATGTAAAATGGTGTCAATATGACAAAAGTTGTGTTACGTGGGAACCTGGGGGGTTTGAGGCAGGGACGTGTTTGCAAGCAGCTCAAGGAATCCCTGTGCTAAACAAATAAGAGTTCCTGAACTTTTTCCTCAGTTTGAAGTGTCATCAGCACTGCACTGATCCAGATCTTCAGGGAAACAACAGCAGATTGGCAACAGACAAGACTGGCCAGGGAACAGAATAAAGAAGGGGTGTCTCCATAGACCCAAAGCTGTCAGGGAGATCCTTCTGATCCCATTTGGTAAAGATCATCTGATTTGCACTCCAACGTAATGGGTATCAAAGCATAGCCGATTCTAGGCAGGCTGCAGACGCTGCTGGCTGTTGTTGATGGGAGTGAGGCTGAGTGGCTGGGATGAGTACATTACTTTAACACCAGTCCTTAAGCTATCTGGTTCCTCACTCGTAGATTTGGGGGGGTAAGATGAAAGCAGAAGATGCAGCAGGAAAAAGTGTTTCCTGGTATAGTTGCATCTTGGTTGGGTGCAAATGAGAAGTGGTCAGAAACAATTTTGATTGCCTGACCTTCTTTTCCCCCCCCCTTATAATGGGATTGGTCTGAGCTTTTATGACTTTTGTTTGTGAGGCATCTGCTTTGCTAAGAAGCAAGGAACACTCTTTACCATAAAGTTCCAGGCTGCTTCTGCTGATACTCTTCCAAGCCGCCTCTTTACCAACATCCCTGTAATTCTTCTCATCTACCCTGAACTTCGTGAGTGTGGTTATGGCTGTGGTCTGCATCATATCTTGTGTCTCTTGACAGATCCAGGAGAGGGGAGGGGAGGAGAGGGGAGAGGAGGGGAGAGGAGAGGAGAGGAAAGGAGAGGAAGGGAGAAGTGGGGAGAGAAGAGGAAGGGAGGGGAAGGAGAGGAGGGAGGGGGAGGAGAGGATCTTGCCTAGGGAATATAAATCTTAAATAGATTAGAAGAGAATGAATAAATGAATGAATGAATGAATTAAAGAATGAAAGAATTGTTGTGAGAGAAAATTCCCACTTAAATAAGGAACTAAAGTATTTGGAGATAGATGCCAAGTAAAACCAAAGAGCCCGAAGTCCACAAGTTACAGATTATACACCCCCAAAACAATACATAGGATCTACAAAGACAATGTCAGTTACAACATATGCTTTATACTTAGCTTCTGATAAAAACATAGGGTGAGCTTGGCATAGGCTGACCCAGTGCCTCTAATTTCTACATATCTAAGGAGGCTCTAAGCCTGTCTTTGGAGCATATCCTTTATTTTGCTCAAATGTTGGCTCTTTATACATGAGTGGTGTGGTGGCCTAGAGGTGAAGACGCTCACCTCCTCTTTGGAAGGTTGAGAGTTTAATCATAGGCAGCAGCAGATGTTTCTCTATTAGGATGCAAAGCAAAAATATTCACTGTGAACTACACGTAGGCGTCAGGAAGGGCAACTGGCCAGTAAATGCTCAATTCCATTCAGTCACCTTCAACCACACCCCAAAGCAAGGCATTACAGAGTTGTAAAAAGAAAAATAAATAATGAAAATAAAATAATGAACAATATTTTCGCACAACTTGGATTCTGTTATCTCTTTCTTTTCCCTGTATGATTGTTGCAATTTCCAGTTCTTTGTTCCTTCTGTTGTGCAAATTAATTCCCTTATAGCGATCATGTATGTAAGGATAAAATGTTATTCTCCCTTAAAGGGAAAGCCGAATATGTGATGTATGTAAATCTGCAAACATGATGTCTCAACCATTTCATTTAACTAATTGAATAACATTTACAAGTGAAGGGGGGGAAATGAAATGAGACATGGCACCAATTGGATTACGGGGAAAAAGTTGGAAGAACAGACTTTTTCCAATATTTTCCACATTAGAATTTGTCTCTCCTTGACAAATTGTCATTTTATATTGGAATATAAAAAATACTCAGTACAGCATATTTAGTAGTCATAACAGTGGAATATCCTCCCCAGGATGATTCAATTATGTTTACTTTTCTTTTTTCTTTTGCTGTGAAGGCAGCAGATTAAAAGTTTGCATGGTAACCACCGAAAATATGTCTCTGACTGTGACATACAGCTACTAAAACTGACTTAATTGGCCTCAGCAGGTTGTAACTCTAATCAGGAATGTAGTAGAAAGGA
>JANHFO010008225.1:167816-190286 GCA_032468095.1 Pareas carinatus | reverse complement strand
GTTATCTTAAAATTGTAGATGCTTGTATTGCTGAGAAAGTGATGTCAAAATCTATGCGTGTGTGCTCGCGCGTGTGCAGCGGCCGTCACGTGGGCCGCCGACCGGCCAGAGTAGGGTGGCGCCCGCGGGCACCCTGGCCATGTCGCTTTGGCCCTTCTACCGCAGCGTCCACGTCATATTAAACTGTAAGTAGTAGCTAAGAATCCGCTCCTCTTTGATTGTAACAGTCTCTGAAAATTTGAAGTCAATCTGTTCAGTACTTTCCGAGATCACCTACCAGGAACAAACATGCACTTCCTTTTTTATATATATAGATTAGACAAGAGATGGAAGGAGTAGGTGTGAAAATGTATTAGTAAATGTGATAGATATTGATGATATAGTTTAAAATGTAGTTCCACGTGACTGTTTTTAACCAATTTATTTAAGCACGTTATGTTTTATTTTTGTTTTACTTTTTGTGTTTGTGTTGTTTGTTTTTTTGTGGGGAAATTCTTACACCCCATTTTTTAATCTCGAAGTACAAGTCTCTGATTGTCATTTTAATTGTCTAGTGAATTAGGATGGTCAGAAGATCAATAAGCCCCCTCCCTCTTGTCTAATCATTCCCTAGGCAGCTTCTAAATTCCTTATCCCTTGAGGTCATTCTCACATACCTTTGCAATAAGACATATTCACTAACTTCTCTGTATTTTGTGTAGGGTTTCACAATGAATCGTACTTTGGGGATGGAGGCACAGGCTCATCTCACAGACATGTTGGAGATCACTGCCCAGAGCCTGGTACACATGGAAGTAACAGAGCACTACCAAATCATCAAGGAGCTGGGCAAGGGGAAATATGGCCAGGTGGTCCTGGTGATGCATAGACAAAGAGGTAAGGATTGTCATATATGGTCAAACAATCCCACAATCTTTCCCATTAAACTATTTTAAATGTTTGTTTGCTTATTTCCCATCTTTATTATTTTTACAAATAGCTTAAGGCAGTGAACATATCCACAACATAACTTCTTCCTCCTATTTTCCCCACAACAAGAACCCAGTGAGATGAGATGGGCTGAGAGAGAGGGACTGTCCTAAAGTCACCCAGATGGGTTTCATGACTAAAGTGGGACTAGAACTCACAGTCTCCTGCTTTCTAGTCTGGTGCCTTAATCACTAGCCCAAACAGGCTCTCTATTTGGATTGAGGTGACTTTTTGAATGCACGACCAGTAGGATATGAAGATGGTTGGAGAAATAAAAAATAAAATATAAATCAATTAAATATACTTAGTACAAATATTTTACTTTTACTTAAAATGTCTTCCTTCTGTCACTTGAAAAATAGAAATTTGATTGAGGTGAACAGTAAGGGCTATATCCAAAGGGAGGGTATGTAGTGCTGAAGTTTCAGGTTAGGCTGACCTGCTTTATACTGATTTGACATACTGGTTAATAGTATTGTGGTGCCCAGCTGAATAACAGTCAGGTATTCCATTTGACTAGAAAATAGTTTCCATTACAGTTGCTTTTGAGAAAAACTGGTTGATTCATATAGCTAGTGACATTATATCAGTGTATTCAAACTAGGGAGCTTTCACATCATGTGTGACTTTCAATTCTCAGAATTCCTCAGAGTTCTGCATATTTCTGCCTACTATCTGCCACCCAAGAATTAACAAATTAAATTGATATAAAACGCGATCACTTACACATTTAGTAACAATATACCCTGTTTCCACGAAAGTAAGACATCCTCTGAAAATAAGACCTACGTACAGTTTTGCCTCTCACTGAAATATAAGCAACCCCTGAAAATAAGACCTTCCCGATAATAAGGCCTCCCCTCCTGCACAGCCGGAGCAGACAGGAAGTGCGACGTCTCAGACTTCCGGTACTGGGCGGCCTCAGTGGAAAAATAAGACATCCCCTGAAAATAAGACCCAACGCATCTTTGGGAGCAAAAATTAATATAAGACAGTGTCTTATTTTCGGGGAAACACGGTATATGCTGAGATGCACGGAATGCTGCTACCTTCCCATCAAAGTGATACCTATTTATCTACCTGCATCTGCATGCTTTCGAACTGCTAGGTAGGCAGGAGCTGGGGCAAGTAACAGGAGCTAACCTCATCGCATGGCACTTGGATTTTGAACTTTCCAGCTGCCAAGTTCAGTGTCTTTAACTACTAAGCAATTGTTATGCTTGCCTGAGAATGAATAATCCCAAAGTAATTAATTTTACAGCAGCATCCGAGCAATGTTCTATAGCCTGCTAGTATTTGAGAAGCCCTCACAATGAGTTTATGATGATCGGTGCCTTCCAAATAAATACCTTTTTCACGTGGCTACACTTTTCAGTCTTTGATGTGTAATTTGGTGCCATCCACAAAAGAACAGTATCCAAGCAGGGATTTAGTAAACTTACTCTTGAATCTGAAGAGCCAGAGCAACAAAATCTAAAAACACATCCTTGGCACAACTCCCTGAAATGCTGGGAAACTCCTAATGCTTTTGCCATGTAAGAATCTGCCATTTGGCCAACTTTCTAGCCCCACAATCCAAAGGCTATGGATGCTTTCCCCTGAATTAATCATGGTATGAGGAGTTGTGTGTGTGTTTAGGGGTTAGTGCAAGATAGAGTGAGGACATCGTGGCCCCTTGTATATAGACTAAATAAATAGTCCTGAAGGCTGTTTGCAAACACTGCTTCCACTTCTTCCTGGATAGGAGGATGTTTCCTAATGTAGGGGCATAGACTACTCTTCCACATGACCTGGAACATGGTGACTTAATCTTACACTGAATCTTGGGTAGGGATGGGGTGGCCTGAGATACCTGCTCAAACAACTCCACGGTGTATTTGGATGGGAATGTTGGGAGAGGAGGCGGCGTTGCCCGCCCATTATCATGACATGCTGCTGGAACAGTATTGACTGCTCTTCCTGTGTTGTAATTGCATTCCAGTGTGTAACTAGAAAACAGATGGAAAAGGTTACCAACATTAATGCAAATTATGAATAATTCTGTTTTTAATATGACACATTCTGAAAACATCTGATAGGTAACTCCATGCTGAAATGTTTTAATACACTGAATAAATACTTTCTTTTTTCCCAAAAGATGTCCCCATAGAGACCTTTTCATACAATAGCATGATTGGTAGAAAACATAATTGGTGTTTTTATCATTCAACTATGCATTGGTAAAAAGACAAATTCAGCCATCAAATAATATTAGGGTTTATTCTTAGACTCTTGATATCAGAAATGGAACATTTTGCTTGCTCTGATTAGAAAACGCCTCAGTTTCTTTTTGATGTCTTCCAACTCTGTGATTCTCCAAAGAGGCCAGCTTTCTTTTATTCTCTGCCTTTTGTATCTTCCATACAACTGGAATAGCATAACAAGCAACATGAGGAAAAGGAGAAGACCTTTAAGGGGCCCCAATTATTTTTCTTCAACTATTCTCTCTGCAGTGAATTTTAATCATGTGTTGAAATCCAGGATGATTTGGGCAGTTATTTATTTATTTATTATTTTGCTTTATATACCGTCCTCCTCCCAAGGGACCCAGGGCGGTGTACGGCCGGTTAATTAGTAGCTTTATTCAGCTAGATCGACTCATGGTTGTTGCTTAACCTTCTTTTTCTGTATTCCTCTTTTTCTAGCAAGCTTCTTTTTATAAATAAATATTTGGCTTCACTAGCTTAAAAAAACCCAGAAATTTTCTTTAACCTTTCTCATTTGCCAGACCACAGTGCTGTACAGCTACTGCTTGTATTTAGCACTGATGAAAGATTTGTTAAATTCTTTGCCTTCTGGGTTTCTCAGAGCTGGACCTAAAAGAGAGGCCCATGTGACAAAGCTAAGAATGCCCCAGATAGACAATGTATCAGAAAAGACAAACTAACTGGTAGCAACCTATTCACAACTCTAATTTACAGGAAAACTTTTAAGGAGTCTGGCTGATATTCTGGGAGCTGAAGTCCACACATCTTAAAGTTGCAAAGTTTGAAAACACTGTTAACAACCAAAATGTTAATGAAAAGATCTTGGCCTAATGTTCTTCCTAAATAAAAAAGACATGTTGGTAGCACCAAAAGAATCAGCATGTAATCATCTTAAGATAATCTATGCCTCTGTTCAAATATGGATTCCTGACATATTTTGTTAGACAGAACTTAAAATAGTGTTTATACAAATCCCAGCCTTCCTCTGGAGGTCAACTATTTAGCATTGTGAAACTCACTCCATGGTACTACAGTTACTACATATGCTACCAGGATTCCCTAATGAGCTTCCTAACCTCTCAACAGTTACTCCACTTGTGAGAATTTCTTCTCTCTGGCTTCAGTTTGATCTAGCAGCTTCTTATGGCAGCAGGAACTTTGTAGATATTGGAGGTTCGGAAATGGAAGAAAAGAAGCAGACCTAAAGAATGAATGGTTGCAATCATGAGGCAGGAACTTATTGAAGCATATACCTGTGAATGATGCCTGAGGCCTTGTAAATGGCCACACGCCCACTGCCCTCTTTTGATTGTCCATCCCGTTTGTCTTTAGCATACATATTCTTCTCAGAAAAGTTGCATCCCATGAAATCAAAATGAGCAGAGTTCAAGGAGATGAGCTTAGGAAATAGCATGTTTTCAACCTGTAAAAGCAATTGAGAGACTGGAGACACAAAGCTCTTCCTATTTCAACATGCTACAGAAATGTAAAGTTTTGCTTCTTGTCAGAGACAGTGGCTGGGAAGCAACAATCTAGCCAGAAAAACTGAAAACAATAATAAAGAGGTTCCCCCTACTAGAGAAAGCAATTCATGGTGATTAGGTTTAACAATTGAAAAGAACACAGTACATAAAATGCTCAGAAGACAATGTGTCATGGTCAAGCAACATCACCAGCATAGAAGTTATAAAAGAGAACCAACACACATAGGAAATTGACACCATCTTTTGGTCTGAAAGGCACCTGAAGGAAATATTTAGCAGTTTAGTCAGAGAATCTCAGTTGAGTCTTCTGTAACCCTCCAAACCCAGTCCATCAAACAAGTTAACTAGAGAGAAAAGCAAAAGAGACATACACAAAACATCCCTTTTGTCTTGTCCCTGAAGTCACTTCATCTCTATCTATAACATCCTTAAGTAAGTCTAAGTTCATCTTGTCAGTGCCAAATATGGGACTATTTATCTGCTTCAAATCCTTTATGCCTTGTTCTTGGGCTTACACAATAGGGAATTCTTCCTGCAAAAGCTCAATTTTGTCTGTGTTGTGTTGTCCAGGGCATTGCTAAATAAGTCTTACCTGGTAGTTCTCATCAGAAATGTTGTTCCCATACATGAAACAGCCACGCTTAGAGGCATGTCCATGCAAATCAATATAGTACGCCAGACCACTCTGTTGAGGTGGGATGGTCTCTGGGGCTGGAGGTAGAGGATTCTCAACTTCATTCTCAGATAATAGTTCTTCTGAAAGGATCCAGACATCAGGGTCATTGCTTCCTGGTACTTTTGAGGACTCATGGTCCTGAGATGAGGCGACACAGGAATCTCCGGAACAGTTGTGAAGGTTGTTTGTTTTCTCCAGCTCAGAAAGAGACATGTCTTCGGTACTGGGACATTTGCGAGTAGAACGCTGATTGGCTATTTTTGTATTGAGTAGAGGGACACAGGTTCGCCAATCAGGATAACCAGGCTGGATCCGGCTGTGAACATGGTGATGGAGCATGACAGCCTTGGCCCCATACACAGCAGGATGCAGCTCTGCATCAGGGTTCAAATACTGACGATTCAGATTAACTCCACGAGCATCTGTCCTGTGGGAAGCAGAATACATGACGATGAATGCAACTGGGCAAAGATGTCTCTTGTAGATCTTTAACACAGCTTTATCTATCTATCTATCTATCTATCTATCTATCTATCTATCTATCTATCTCTATTCATTCATTTCCCGCTTTTATTATTTTTACAAATAACTGAAGGTGGCAAACAAATTAAGACATTCTGCCACTTGTGAAGGAAGAGAAATTGCAACTGTTGTCTTGTGCAGCCGATATTGCCAGATCCCACATTATTTACAGATTATTCACTTAAAATTTATCCAAGATTAAGAGACCCAAGCAGCCCTTGGATCTCAGTGGAGCTAGGATGTAATTGCAATGTATCTTGAAACAAAACAGACATTGTTGACCATCAGTTTCAAACTATCCCAGTCAATGTTTTCTGTTCATTAGATCAGTGGCTAAGCAGCTTTTCACAAGCTCAGAGATTTGGACTAGCTGTTGTTTTGAGAGCAGAGCAGATATTGCTTGATAAACTTAACAATCTCATGTGAAGACTTAAAGTCTTTGATCCGAGTCTACACTTCCCTTACAACTGGAAGAGGGCAAAGAGAAAAAACAAGGACCTACTCTAGGGAAGAGCCCCCTCCACACCTATTGGTCTTAGCCTGTTGCTCTTTCTCAACCTCCAAGCAGTAATAATCCGCTGTAGAAGCTATATATGGATAGGTTACAATCAGTCACAAGGAACCAGAGCTTCTTCCTGTCCAAGACCCATCCTCCAAAGCCTATATGTGTGCAGGATATTTACCGATAGTGTCCTCGCATCACTCCATCTGGATTAAGCATAGGGATGAGCTTAAAGACAAACATACGACGCAGCATTTGGGCCCGAGGATCCTCCTCCCTCAGTATGAATTCCAGGAATCCATTGAATACAAAGCTAGAGGGTGTTTCCCCAGGATGTACTCTGCTGCTCAGAAAGAATACCTACCATACAGATGAGATAAATAAGCAATTACTAAGATTTTTCAATTAAATAAGGAAGAAGCAACGTGAAAGATAAAAAATTAGGGGAAAAAACTAAATGAGAACATAGAGGAAGAGCAACAAGATGAGGAAACAAACTAAGGGAAAGGATTATATTATCCTGATTGATATGGGCAAAGCAATGCTTTGGTAATGTCAGAAGACACTTCATGGTTTATTCCCCATTGAAATGAGGAAGCGGCAGTCATAACTGCCTTCCTATCTCATCCATAACAATTGTAGACCAATGGCTCTTTCTAAATAACCTATTACATTACAGCCAGTTCAGCAGCTTCCAAAGCAGTGTATTGTTCATCTCACATGCATCAACTAACTTACTCTCTTTCCCACAAAACAGTGTGGTCGAGGTGTGTTCTTGTCTGGGAATAACTTCTCCAGTCGAGTCTCCCGCTTCTCCTGCATGCCATGGCACGATGTGATGGTGAGCAAATCTACACGAAGCTTATCCAGGGAATAGCACAATAATTCCCGATGATAATAAATGGCATCGAGATAGCTGGAAATTAAAAGAATAGACAGGCTATTTCAGTGTAATGTAGTTTCTAATTTACTCCAAGAGCACCACCCTTTCATTCTGTTCAAGGATCTTCATACTGATTTCTCTTTCCTCCCCCCAAAAAACTTCACACAAGGCCAGAAGGAAGTCCGCCCGCCTCCCAATAATCTTCTTTTAAGGATTTTACTTTGGAAGAGAGAGGAAGGAATTTCTAGAGAATTCTCTCTATTGCCAGTTTTCATTCCTCATCTTTGTCCATTTTTTTTTGTTGGAGTTTGATTCAAGAATCATTCCAACACTCAAGTGAAACTATTTTAGCTATCCGGCCCAACTTGTTATCCTTGTCCAATAAAGTGCCATTCCTGCAGTTTTCTATTCCCTGAATGGGTGTTCTGAAAACTGATGTGAAGTAGAAGCCAGAGGAACTTTCTGGTAGCTTCAGCCTTTTGATAGGTCTCATTTTGAGATAAGCTTATTTCTAGATGAGATGAGACAGGGAGAAAACTGGCCATTTAGATCTTTAAAAATTCTCCCAAAGCATATCAAATTATTTCACAAAGGCTGCCTGGGGCCCATCAGCTACCTCCCACTTGAGATCAGCTAGGCCTGGCAAGGGAATCAAAGCAATCACTTACGGTGTACCCCTGGGTGGGGCCGCCTCCTTTTTCCCTTTTCCACGTCCTCCTCTAGGGTACTTTCTTGTTCTGTGGGTGGTGGAGCGCGGCTTCCCCTCAGCTTTTCTAGAGTCTGCGCCTGCCCTCCGACTAATTGTGCCATAATGTTGGACACTAGTTTAAGATGGGCAAAGAAGGGTCTAGCTAAGTTTTTCTTTTCCACTTCTCCAGACCATTCCCCCAGCCAAGTCCTCTTCATTAATTCAATCTTATCATCCCAGCTTCTTTGAACAAACAAGCCCAGGTGTTTCCAAAGAGACAGAAAAAAATAAGCAAAACGAAGTAAAAGCGAAGGATTTTATCAAAATGTGTTGGAAAGACTAAGGTTAATATGGGTGAAGAATTTCTTTCCATTTAGATATTCCATTTTCTTCACCCCTTTCCCTAGAGAACCAGTGTAGGATCACAGATATTTTTAACTGGACTCCAAAAAAGCTATTTTTGCATTTTTATCATTACCATAGCAGCAAGTACACCCAACAATAGGAGACAACTATAACTGAGAAAGTATAAGTAACCAGTGCGAACACAACCTCATCATGCTCCAGAAGAATCCCTGGCTGTCATGTATTTATTTTAAAATATTTATATGTTCTTTATTTAAAAGTATCCAAATTATCCTACAGAAAATGAAGCAGTAAAAATATAATGAAACTATATTAATGTAACAAGCAACAGAGGGGGAAATGATCAGAGTAGAAAGTAATGCAAATAAAAACACAGAAGAGTAAAACTCCTCCCCAGCAAAATGTTTTGAAACAAATGTTTCAAATGTCAAGAAAAAGAGAAAGGGCCAAATGGAACTCTTTGAGAAAAAGTTGTAAAACATATTTGGCAATCATTCCTTGGTACAAAAATGGAATAGTAGCCAATGAACAGCAGAAAACCCTTTCTGTCCAGTAAGAAAGAGGACATTCTAAGAAGGAACTTCTTTCACCAAGGACATGGTTATACACGAATATTCTGGAGCTGCGTTCTAACAACACATTTAATTTGGTCATTAAATTAACTCATTTTGAGATTTGCAGGATAAACTGATACACTAAACTAAATGGACTACAATAGAAATAAACATGAAAATGAAATAAGTTAGCACGTACAAATGCAACCATTAGATTTTTAAATGACTTGATTGGAAGTGTTGTTGCATGTACACAGCTAATAATTACAGATGAATCTGATCTGCCATACTTTTTCTGACTAGAACCTGTATTGTATAAAGCTTCATTTCTGACTAGAACCTGTATTGTATTTAATTTGAATTGAATTGAATGTATTATAAGCCAAGTGTGATTAGGCACACAAGTGGTACCGATGCACTTAGTATATATCCAAGGCAACAGAGAAAATAATAATAATATTAATAATAATATTGATATTGATGCTAATAATGCTAATAATGCTAATAATGCTAATAATGCTAATAATGCTAATAATGCTAATAATGCTAATAATGCTAATAATACTACTAAGACTAAAAACAAGAACAAGAACAAGAACAAGAACAAAGCCCTGTCACTAAACAAGTAAAAGAATTGAAACAAAGAATAATTGAACATCTAGAGCAGCATAAAAGCATCAGAATAAGACTGCCTGCATTGAAACTTGTCCCGAAGAAACATCTAGAACAAGAATTAAAAGATGCCAATACTGCAATATAAAATATAAGTAGCAACTCACTGGAGGAAACAAACCAACTAATGTACAGCACAGCTGCTGTTATAACCAAATACCTGGGATGCAAAATCAACACAAATGAAAGGAAACCAAACATTCCACCACAAACATGGAAGATTAGACTGGAAAACAAGATCAGCAAGTTGAGATCAGACGCAAGCAACAGATGAATTAAAAGATGCTGAAGAACAGGAAGATCAAAGAATACCTAATCAAAAAATACCACTTAGAAACAAGGAAGATCAAGGAAGCACTGAAAATAATAAAGCAACAAATAACAGCTTTAGCCAAGAAGATCAGTACCTGACAAGGAAGAAACAGTGCAGTTCTCGAGGCAGATATGGGATAACCCCCCCCCAAAAATATAACAAGAACACGACTTGGTTAAAAGAGGTGGATGAGAAAAAAGAAGAAATTGAAATGAAAGTACTAGTAATAACAGCAGAAATGGTAGAGAAAAGAGCAAGGAAGATCAAAAACAGGTCAGCATCAGGTGAAGATGAACTGCATGGTTTTTGGTTGAAACATTTAACTGATCTACATCCACTCATTGTGAAGCAGTTCAACAACATACTACGAGGTGAAACAGTGAACCATTTGGTAAGATGCTGCAAGAAGATCGCACAGACTGACTACAAACAGTGGCATGGCAAAGTAGCAACAATTGTGCATTGGAAGATCTGCAAGAAATATAATTTGTCTACAAGCAAGAACTGGTGGGACCATAAAATAGAAAATGTCATAGAAAATGAAGAAGCTCTGGGATTTTAGAATCCAAACATCTGTCTGAAAAGTATCTTGCTAACAGTTTGCAGTATTGACTGCCAGAGATATCTGAAGAAATGCTTAAGCTTATTCTTTCCTTGCTGTTGCTAACCATGGCTTGCAGAGATTCCAGACAGTGAACCAATATCATGGTGCCCTTGGATCCACAGTGTGCATACTTTAGTGGTTGTGGACCATTATTTACTGTCTAGGTTAGTTTAACTCCATGCCATATATTAATGTTGAACTCTGCCTCCAGACCAAGGCTACTAATGCACAGGCGTCCCTTATTGACTGCCTGTAGTTTCAGCACTTCCTCGTCTTCTATAGAATGTCATTTCTATATCTCCCAGCTATGGCTTGTTCAACGGTATATAATTTTGGGAATGTAACCTGCCTAGTCTAAACTGAGGAGGGGACATATGAGGGAATAGAAAGGAAGTTTTAAATGCAAGCATCTTTTACATGCTTTTACAAAGGACTACTTTCTGCATGCACGTGCACATACACTCAAAAAGTAATTGAAACGATTAATTTATTCAAATAAGCAGTTTAGGGGAGGGGCATGTGAGAAGGATAGTGGAAATGTTTCGAAAATGTTTACAAAAGAGTGCTGATTTAATGAATTAGGGAATGTGAGTGTGCAAATTCATCTTTCTTTTTCTATATAACTAAAATCACAATTAGTTCAATTATATGGATTTAAGAGTGCCTTAAAGATCCCTCCCTCACTATATTTTAATTATTGGTTTTCATTTTATTTGTATTAATTTTATGATCACATTTCATATTTTGTATGTTGCCTTGAGGCCTTCATAACTAGAAAGATAGACTATGAAACGAATAACTAATCTTAAAAGTAAGATAATTAAGATCAAGAATATTATCCCCTGCAACTATAACTGTCCAGTCATACTGTAGTCAGTATTCTCCATTGTCCATCACTGCAGTCTGAAATTTGAGGTCATGTCATGCAACCATCCTATTCGGAGAATGCCACCAAGGTTGTATGGGTCATCCCTTCAGACCAGGGGTCTCCAACCTTGAGAACTTTACGACTTGGGGACCTCAACTCTTAGAATTCTGGGAATTGAAGTTCCCAAGTCATAAAGTCCTCAAGGTTGGAGACCTCTGCTTCAGACAACTAAAGAACAGCAACAAACCTTTTAGATAACCTTTAGATATTTAATATTTATTCTAAATTTTTGCCCTGTTTATCTTTCTCATCTTGGCTAGCATTGGATTTTTAGTCATTTTTATTTGAAATAAAGCCAGCACAGGACAGATGTTTGGCATTGGCTCTGTATTTTATTGCCCACAAAAATCACAAATTCTATTAGGTGTACACAGGCTAGAAACGAGATTAGATATCATTTCTTAACTTAGCTCCAGTATTTATAATTCTGCAGAAAATGAGCTGATAGACTTGTTTGTTGTCAGAAGTTTATTTAAACAAAGAACCCTAAAATCACTTTAAAGCTTACTTATCCTGACTTTTTTGGCTACTGTTTCTATTTTGTGAATTGTTTCTAATCTACTTTTATTTCCTTAATATGCCTTTCAATGCTTGCTATATTTTGCCTGCATTTTTTTTTGTAACTGGAAATGTAACACTTCCTTGGTTAAAGTACAGTGATAAGATTTTTTCCAATGCTGCCCCTTTATTGAGTCTATTTAATATATTCTGAGATAGCCTTTTTAGCTTTCAGTGAACAGATATTCCTTTTTTTATTTTGAGCTCTGATGCATTCAATGGATCATTCATCTTCAGATGAATGCATTTAACCCTACTGTGGATACTTTATTAGCATTTAAAGTACCATTTAGCAATGATTGTTCAATAATACATTTTCCCCAGCTTTTTCATGTGCTGTTTGTGCCAATAATAAATCACCCATGCATCTGCAAAGTTTTGATATATGAAATTAAAGTGCAATATTAAAAAAAAATATCTGGAAAGCCTGAGCAATTTATACTTTTCAAACAGACTAGCTTTGATAGTGTAGGATCATTTTTACTTATATTATTATATTATTATAGCATGTCACATTGTATCATATCATAAATATCCAGCATTCTATTTTATTTTATTTTGCACATATTCTTAAGACCATTAAAAAACTTCCTTTCCCAGTATTTTCCCGTCATTGCTAAAAAAAGATTTACATAGTCAAGCAATATTGTTGTCAGCACTTATTAATGCATCTACATAACAGATTAAACAGTGCAAATGGCCTTTCACGATCTAGACTAAATTTGGAGAGAAATGTTTTCTCCTCTTACTGTTTTTTACAGGGGATAAAATGCTTCTACTTCAAGTGATCAGATAAGTGTACCTCTTGTTAGATATAAGTAGAGCTTCCTTGGTTGCAAGGACAGGGCAAATACAGAAGGCAGTGTGCAAGGATGAAGCGATGAACTCAGTGTCACACACACACAGAATATAAAGGGTATAAAAGGTCTTTATATACAGGATATAGGCACAGTCCAATCTTCAAAGTCAGTTAACAGTCCAATGGTCATAGACAGTCAAGCATTCAATAGAGCATACACTAACCAGGATAATTAGGTATCTAAACAGCAACTCTATAAGAACATCAATGGAGAGAGAGAAATGCTCTCTGACTTCCTGCTTTATATAATCAGCATCCTGGTCATAGTAATTGCCATGACTCGTCATGGTCTACTTCCATACATGATAAACCCAACTGTTAGGGCTCTTAAAGCAACCATAACGGGGTGGTGTCTTCGGGGTAGAAGAAAGGACATAAAACACAGTGGAAAGAAATAGATTTTGATACTAAGAGATGAGATTAAGTAGACACCTGTAAATTAATGGGAAGAGGTAGATAACAGAAGGTTAATTTACACAAAACTTTTCCCAACTCTGTGCTCCCTGATAGGGAATCATGGAGATGACCTTGATGAACCTGTTCAGTAACTATTACTAAAACAAAAGTTAGAGAAACATGACATGCCATGAGCCCAGGAGAAGAGAAAAGACAGGTAGCCCTCGACTTACAACAGTTCATTTAGTGACTGTTCAAAGCTACAATAGCACTAAGAAATGTGACTTATGACCATTTTTTATAGTTATGACCTTTGCAGCACCCCCATGATCATGTGATCAAAATTCAGATGTTTGGCAGCTGGTTCATATTTATGACCTTTGCTATGTTCCGGGGGTCTTGCGGTCACCTTTTGAGACTTTCTGACAAGCAAAGCGAATGGGGAAGCCAGATTCACTTAACATCTCTGCTACTAATTCAACAACTGCAGTGATTCACTTAACAACTGTGACAATAAAAGCCGTAAAATGGGGTGAAACTCACTTAACAAATGTCTCACTTAACAACAAAAATATTGGGCTCAATTGTGGCCGTAAGTCAAGGACTACCTGTATTAGACTGACTTCTTCCTGATTGGCTCCTATCCAATTCCTTAGATTATAAGAAGGAAGGTAATAAAATGCAATTTAGACATGCAAGATTTTGTTACTATAGCCCTGAGGTGCGCTGATAAATGTTTAAGAACCGGCTCTACCAACTCCACTGCCGCCATGGCGCCACACTGCTAGCTAATGGAAAAGCTGATGGCCGATTAGACATTTTCACACAGCTCTGCTTTCTTCCAGCTTGTGAAATCCTCAAAATTGTAACCATCAGCTCTTGCAAGATGGTACAAGCCAGCTCTAGCACACAATTACTACAGTCTAACTCAACAAAGTATAATTTCTAATATTCTGAGCCGTGGTGAGTGCAGTGGTTAGACTGAAGCATTGCAGGCTAATTCTGCCAACTGCCAGCAGTTCGATTCTCACCAGCTCAAGGTTAACTTAGCCTTTCATCTTGCCTACGTGGGTAAAATAAGGACCCAAATCTATGGCTCTGTAAACTGCTTAAAGAGGGCTATAAAAGCACTAAGAAATGGTATATAAGCGCTATTGTTAGTGCTATTGCTATTCTTCTGAGTTAATTTCCTATCCTGATTCTCGAACAGCAGATAGCTCTCTGGGTGTGTAGGACTACACCTCTTTATCATTTGCAGCTAGCATGCCCACTGTTTTCATGACCACATCTCAATGGAACATAATGCAAGCCTACATCTCGGAGTCCTAGTGAACAATCACTTAAATATGAGTCAGCAGAGTGTTAAAGCTGCCAAAAAAGCCAGTTCAGTAGCCTAAGCTACCTGTTTTGTTTGTTTTTGTTTTTTTAAATTTATATACTGCCCTTCTCCCGAAGGATCCAGGGCGGTGCACAACCATCTAAAAGCATACAATACAGTATTAAAATGAATTTAAAACATACTAAACCTGGGCTGTTATCTATCTTGTGTGTTTAAGTGTTTCAATTGTTTTATATGGCTGTGCATCGCCTTGGGTCCCTTCCGGGAGAAGGGCGGTATAAAAACTTAAACAAACAAACAAATAAATAAATAAATAAATCATTTAAGAACTCTAAAATTTTAAACCCACTAAAACCCACTAACCCCGTCCCTCCAAAGGAACCAACATTTCTAAAAAACCCTGGGGATCAGGACAGCCCGGCCTGGATGAAAAGATGGGTCTTGAGGGCACGGCGGAAGGCATGGAGATCAACAATCATATGGATCTCCGTAGGGAGCTCGTTCCATAGGTTTGACGCTGCCACAAAGAAGGCTCTATCTCTGGGGGTTGCCAGCTGGCATTGTCTGGCTGATGGCACCTGGACGAGACCCACCCTGTGGGAGCGGACTGGCCTGTGGGAGATAGTTGTCGGCAACAGGCGCTCCTGCGGATACCCTGGAGCGCTTTAAAGAAGGTAACTAGCACCTTGAAACGCACCCGGCAGGCCACAGGAAGCCAGTGCAGCTCGCACAGGTAGGGGGTCATGTGGGAACATCCCCTGACCCCCAGAATCCCCCGCGCAGAGGGACAGTATCAAGATCACATGAAATGTTAGTACCACTTTATACTGCACTGGTAAAACCACACTTGGAATACTGGTATATACTAGTATAATTAGAGAATAAAACATATTGATAAAACAATATGATTAGAGGATGCTATTATCTTCTGGTTTTGCTTGTTTGGCCTCCTGGCTCAAATTAACGACTAGCAGTAGTTATTCTCTCTTGTAGCTATGTTGATGGGCTGTTTCTAAAACCCTATGGGGTCTTGGCTGGCTCTGCAGGCAGAGGGGAAATCCCAATCCTAGATGTAATCTTACCTATTATGTTGTTTATTTGGAGTTCCTGACTGTCCTTTGGCTATGAATAGAGTGTGATCAGTTTTTTCTGGACGGATTAAAATCTTCATATTATTTTTTATTATTAATAATATTTATATCTGAAGAGGCAAACAATAGCAGGAAGACTGAGGGGAGACTGTTTTCTGCTCTCAAAATCTTTCTCCTCTCCTTCAGGGGAAATATTCCAGGCTGCCTCTTTTAATATTAAGAATAAAAATATTTCATCCTGAGGAGGGGGTTGCATCTCACAGGCTACAGCAGGAGTTCAAAGATGGAAGACTAAATCACTCTGGTCCAGGTGATCAATCCAGCTTGGATCCTACAACATTATCATGGGCTTTTTTTGTAAGAAAAAAGGTGCCGGAACTCATATCTTGTTAATCTTTTATTTTTAAAAAAATATGTATTCAGTTCTTAACATGAATTTAATTTATTGTATTTAAGGCAAAAAAGGTGCCGGAACTCGGTACATTTCCATTCCTGAGAGAAATATCTGATTCTTATTGGAGGACGTCTATGACGCAACATTTAACATTGGACCAGCACTAATAAATGAATAAACTACATGTCACTTCTGCTCGAAGTAGTATAAGACTTAAGAACTTGTATGAAAGTCCTTCTTTTCTCTAGACTTGCCAAACTTAAATTCTGCAACCGTTCATTTTTTAGTCTCCATCCTTCAATCATCTCAGTTGCTCTTCTTTGCACTTTTTCCAAAGTCTCAATATTTTTTTTGCAACGCGATGACCAAAACTGCAGTATTCTCCTTCTATTCACTGCTTGCTTCTCTCTATGTAGATATACTACCATTAAAGACTACTCATTCAGTAGTCTTTATATATTTAGAAATCTTCATATTTTGCTTTAGGTTGTCTCAAGCTCTTGTACCTTGAACAGTCTGCTCTTAAAAGTACAAAAGAATGAAATAATGCTACAGCAAATAACTAATCCATGAGAAGATTTGGCCAAAGATTTTAGATGGAAAATTCTCAGCAAGAAATTTGAGTATCTTTTTTTTTTTAAGATTAGGGTAGAAATTCAACTGGTGCCATCTGCAGAATCACCCGTTGAGTTATTGGCCTTAATATTGTTACATAAGAGCTACATAATTCCTTACTCAGAACGAGCCAGAACAACCAAACCCTTTCCCCCATGAAATAAATTCAATTATTTAAAAGTAAACAACCACGTGGTTTTACTGACCAATTGTGAGCCAGCACCATTTTACTCCCATTGATAGGACGCCTGCAAAAAATATATCCCGACAATCCTGTATTAAAAATAGGAATTGAATGAAAACTCACGAATAACAAGAGCACTTATAAATTTATTTTAAAATACTATAGATGTAATCGTGATTTTTAAGTGTGCTATTTTGATCGGGTACTCAGTTAGACAAAAAGCGCAAAAAAAAAAAACAACCAAAAAACGCGCGGGGTCCTCACCGCAGGTCCCTCCAATAGCTTCCGCTTCCGCCCTTCCCCTAACGGAAGTTGCTTTCTTTCCGCTCCGATCGCGGCGTCTCGGCCTACTCGTCGAACTCCTCCCCTTTGTGTAAGGTAAGCTGCTCTCCGCTAATCGCCCACTTATCGGCGATCCGGTTAATCATCCGTCGTATATCGAGGCGGGTACGATTCCTCCGGGCCTTTGTCTTCCCGATGCTTCTTTTGGGGCCGGCCATTTCCTCGTTCCCGCGCTCGCATTTTACAACGGGAAGCGTGCGCCGCGCTCCCGTGTCATGGTAGCAGAAGCCTGGAATTAAAGATGGCGCCTCTCCTTGCGAGTGGGCGGCCTTTCTCGCACCGATCGCAATCGAGAAACATCGGCCGCCCGCCGTCGCTCCCGCCTTCGAGGCCCGGCTCGTTAGATCGAGAGGCCTCTTGTCCTCCACCCCGGCCCGGAACGGGTCGGCAAACTTAAGTCTTAGCAATGGTATGACTGCTATTTTGTGACACCCCCCCCCCGGGCTTCCATTTTCTAACGGGGCCTTATCTGGAAAAGAAGAAAAATCTGGAGCCATCTGGGCTACATTATCTGGGGAGGCGAATGCAGTGATTTCCGGGAGGGGGGGGGAGGTTGGTTCCACAGCCTGGCTTTGAAACACGTGATTTCATATTTTTTTACTGCAGTAATTACGAATAGAATAGAATTGATTGATTGTCCAAGTGTGTCTGGACACACAAGGACTTTTGTCTCCGCTCAATACTTGCATACAGGCTGCAGTTGACAAGCCGTGGTTACAATCACGGTTATCGTTGACAGACAGTGATTACGATTCTAAGGTACATCCATTATCGCGAAGTACGATAATGCCATGTCGTTTATGCATTAGGTGCATTCATAGTCATACGAATTGCTCTTGCTAGACGGAGCCGCCTGGGTTTGGGTCCCTGTTTATTTGGAGGAGGTGTTTTTGGATTAAATGGCTTTTATCACCTCCTGCATCAAAATTGTGGCTGCCTGCTGAACAACAGGTGGTTGATTGATTGGATTGGTTGAATTAGATTCCTATACCGCCCTTCTCCCGAAGGACTCAGGGTGGTGTACAGATAACATAAAAATTTTAACCTCGAACTTTTAACAATATTAATGTATATTCTCTTATTTATATATCTGGTGGGTTGCCTGTAATTAAATGGATGTAAGGAGCTTAATTCTGTCGTGAAGGTAAATTCCCTGAGCAATTCACGGGTTTCAAATAATACACACCACTTTTTTCCCCAGGATTTCTTCCTGGCTCCAGGAAATGGTGAGAAAAGACACGGGGGAAGGTGTTTCTAAGGTTTTTCTTGGCTGATCTTGCTTTGATAAGCTGATTTCAACACCTATGAGTGAGGTTTAAGGGGGGGGGGGATTTGCAGATTGTTATTGTTGAATTGTTTCAAGGGAAAACATGGAAGCCGAGGTGGGCGGGCCACATGCTGTTGAACTGTTGCAGCACTTCCAGCATCTTTCTCATTTGCCATACTTTTTGCAAATGCTAGGAGCGGTAGTACTTAAACTTGCAAAGGTTGGTTATTTAGTTACCCCTGTTTTAAGACATAGATCAGGGGTCTCCAACGGGGGCAACTTTAGGCCTTGTGGGCTTTAACTCCCAGAATTCCTCAGGCAGCCGTGGTTGCAGACCCCTGGCACAGATCATTAGGGGTGCCTTGTGCTCTGAGCTTCCTTGCTTTCTTACAGACATTTCATTACCCAACTAGGTAACATAATCAGCGCTGGTGATATTACTTGGTTTGGGTAATGAAACTGTCTGCAAGAAAACAAACAAGCTCAGAGAGCACCAAGGACCCTCATGTCAACCCTGAGCTACAAATAATCTCCTTTATTCGCATAGGTTATTACTTAAATCCTAAGTGCGTGGAGTTTACATTTTCATATATGCTCCAGCAGCCCTTTGATGTTTCCTACAAAAGCAACCTAGTCCTTGACTTACAACTGTAATTAAGACCAGGATGTCCATTGCTAACCAAGGTGATTGTTGAGTGAGTTGGTTGTTCAGTCAGTTGTGCCCAGTTTTGCAGCCTTTGGACCATGGTGGTTAAGCAGATAAGTGCAGTTAAATGCATCATGTTGTTAAGTGAATCTGAGTCCCCTTATTTAGCTTGTTGGAAGGCAGCTGAAAGATTGCAGGTTGTTGATCACATGACCCTTGGAAGCAGCAACCATCCTGAATACATGCTATTTTCCAAGTGGCCAGATTTTGATCATGTGACCATGGGAGACTGACAGATGTAACTGTGAGGCCAGATCATAAATGTTACCTAGGTTGAGTAGCAAAAATGTCTGCAAGAAAACAAGCAACCTCAGAAAGCACCATGGACTCATTCAAATATGCCCCTTTATTAGTACCACATATGACCTTAAAATGCTTCAGACAGTATACAAATGGTGGAGGGAAACTGCCTGCAGGCACACCTTCACCACTAACACTGATGATGTTATCTGATTTGGGTAATAAAACGTCTGCAAGAAAACAAGTAAACTCAGGGAGCACCATGAAACCAATAGATGACCATAAAGTCAGTTTTTCAGTGCCATTGGGCAACAGCAATATTAGTACTGTTCTTATGTCAACAGTCATTTGGCATGATGGATGGATGATTGATATAATCTGTCCAGCTTTATGTTGATTTCATTGTGACTATCAGATTTGCTATGCAAAATCAGGGTAGTAGCTGGATGGCAGTAAAATTAAACTGGATTTCAGTTCCCTGTGATGGCTGTCTGGATTCCTGCAGCCCAGATCTAGGTTTCCAACTAACAAGTACAAAAAAAGTCAAAAGAGCAAGAACAAATAACAATTGAATCCTTGCTTGCATAAGTTCAATTAAGGGTAAGTGCCGGTGTACTTGTCCTGTTTTATTAGCAACAAGAATATATATTCTGATAAGTCTCTAGGACACTGTGACCTGAAATAAACCATTGTTTACCAGCTAAATTTTCAAGAGAATTTTTAAAGAATAAATTACATTCTACTAATGTAATTTTTTTTTCTTTGTGAGATGATGGACATATTATGTGTGCACATAATGGTAAGCCACGATCCAACCAGAGTTAATATTTTTGGGGGGAATACCTGAAGTGGACTAGTATGCCCTTAGATACTTTCCTCTGTATCTTGCCTAGCCTTTTAAAAGATTCTGGTAATACAGAGATGGCATACTGAAATCACTGAAAGTATTTGCTGGAATGAGTTACAAAGCTCTGCTGGGGGGGGTACGTTGCCTTGAGTCAAATTTATTTTTGTGGTGGATTGGCTTACGGTGTTAGCCATTTTGTGAATAGGCAAGTCTCTTCTGACAGCTTTTATGTGAGTATGCTCATCACATGCTCTCGAAGCCCTGAAAATGCCCCTAAACCCTGTGAAATGAACTTAAATCTTGTGCCATAATAACCAGGAGTAGAACTATAATACCATACAATAGAAAGAAACTTGGACTAAATTATGAATGAAAATGTCTTAGTTTCGCAGGTGCCTCATGGTGTGATGGTACAATATGACTGCTCTCTTGGAAGGGTTAGAGGTCACTGTGACTGTAATCTTTTGTATATCTGTGCTCTCCAGTATATTGATATATGCTGGAGATCTCCTTTCTAAAATGCTTTGGCTCACTAAAGCCCTTTATGTCAGTTTTTAGAGAGGGAGACATCACCATGACTGAGAATGATGTTGACAACGAGCTGCTGGATTATGAAGATGATGAGGTGGAAAACCAAGCAGCTGGAGAAGGGGTGGATGTCCCATCTAAGAAAGATGTCAAGGGATCCTATGTCTCCATCCACAGTTCTGGCTTCCGTGATTTCCTATTAAAACCAGAACTCTTGCGCGCCATTGTCGATTGTGGCTTTGAGCACCCTTCAGAAGGTGAGTCGAGGTGACTTGTCCCTTGGAGAACTTGGGGCTTCTACCATCTCAAGAGGCAGCAGATATTAATTCTCTTCTTATTCTCAATGCAGTGCAACACGAGTGTATTCCACAGGCGATTTTGGGCATGGATGTACTGTGTCAGGCCAAATCTGGCATGGGCAAGACTGCTGTCTTTGTTCTTGCTACACTTCAGCAGTTGGAACCAATAACAGGACAGGTATGTGACTGAAATCCAGCTCATTTTTTCTCCCTAGATGATGGATGGGCACAGATACTTGATCACACAGGTGGGCTAAGAATAAGCAGAGGTGACAGGAGAAATTACAGATTATTTTTGCCCTCTTTCACAGGTTTCTGTGCTGGTGATGTGTCACACCCGTGAGTTGGCCTTCCAGATTAGTAAGGAATACGAACGGTTCTCCAAGTACATGCCCAGTGTCAAGGTGAGAGTCAGGAAGTTGTTTCTGTTCTGAATTGTCAGAAATCTTGTTTTACCATCATGGGAGTGAACAAAAGTCTAGAGAATTATTTCTTTGTATATATTGTTATGCCAGTTCAGGTGATCCTGGGCAGCTCCCAAAAGTTCATGTGGTATGATATTGATACATGCTCAATAAATAAAAAACACACTGCACAGTGATGTGACCTTAGCTGCTCTCCAAAAACGATAACGGAGACAGGGGAGAATTATTCTAACTTCAGAAGGGAGGGTTAACCTTAGGCCGCTCCTAAAAAGGATTATTTTTAAGCACCTTCCTCTGTCATTTCTCACAGGCTAGGGGCTTTGAGCTGCTTCTTTCTGCCATCATTGAGTGGGTTGGCAGAATGTACCTGGGTTAGAAGGTAACGGAGTTAGTTGCCTTGTTGAGATGGGTGGCATAGAAGTTTGAATAATTTTTTTTTTTAAATGTGAACCATAAATGAATGGGTGATAGTGAATTGGGCCTGAAGCTTGCTGATCAGTGCAGTTCCTGCAGAACCAATGTTGTTCTTCTGTGCGGTATTGGCTACAGCAAGGCAACAGCTGTACTCAGCAATTGTAATCTCTGAATTGACTTCGAAGGCGGCCTGCTTCAGAACAGATTGCGGTATCCAAGTGTAAGTAAAGGACAGATTACTGTTACCATGGTCACCTAGTCTAGAAATGGCTGCATTGACATAGCTCTCTTAGCACAACTACCGCCTGCTTTCCCACCAGAGGACCTGAGTCCTGAAGGACTCAAGTTGTTAAACCTGCTGTTTCAGGGGCAATATGAGCCTGTTCAGAGCTAAAGGAGAATTCCGGAAGCTGATTGATTCTAGACAAACGGCACCTCCATCTTGCTATGATCCATCCTCTACCTGTTCCATCTCATCTATCCTATAAGCAGTGGGGCAAGACTTAACAGGATGGTGCAGTGGTTAAAAGCAGCACTGCAGGCTATTTCTGCTGACTGC